>JABASC010001157.1:0-26529 GCA_019776185.1 Plutomurus gul | reverse complement strand
CATTACACACATAGTTATTGCTAGGTACGTGGTTGAGGTTAATGAATCATTTGTTTTGTATGTAATCTACTTAAGTAGGACTTTGCATACAAATGTGAACGGTTGACAATTCTCTGTGACATGACTAATTATTGGAGGATATCCTGTTTAGATACGTTGCGCGGCCAATGCCCTTTATATAAGGCTTCGAATCGTAGTACACAAAGATATTATTGTTCATTTGCTTGATACAAATTGAGAGAATACTTTAATATTTTCAGTAAAATGAAATTATTTGCGTTACTGTTTTTATATGGTGAGTAGAATCTATTCATTAGAAATACATATTATTTTTGATTACAGATAGATTGGGCCAATAGTTAAAATTTACCAAGCGAAATTGGGTCCAATGTAAAGTCGGTCCAATCGTCTCACTTGATGAATAGGGCCAAACGTATAAATACATACAGGAAGGGTTGGTTAAAAATTATGTACAGTGTAAATTAACCTAACCTAAAATAAACAATATAGTGAAATGTGTTTGTGTTATTATTAATGAAGCGAACTATTGGAGAGGTGTAAATGGACCTTCCTGCATGTATTTATACTTTGGCTAAATGTATCCAGTTTAAACGTTTGGCTCTATTTATCGAGTGAGACAATTGGACAAACCCTACATTGGGCCCAATTTCGCTTGGCCCAATCTATCGGGCACCTTAGTTTTATACAATATTTTTGAAATAAACCTTTTGGCTTGGAATGTGTACTAAACACATTCATCTTTTTACGATTTGTTTAAAGGAATTTTCACAGGGATATCATGCTCCGAAGAACCATCACCAACCTCTTTCTTAAAACTCGAGCCCATTTATAGAAATGTAATTCGCAATATTAATGAAACTTATATTGTCAAATGTTACATCATTGGAGAAGGTACACTCAATGCATTAACTTGGGTTGGCCCACATGGACACCTCACTTCAAATGGGTTATTTTATTACATACAATTATATGAATAAACATGTACAATACCACTGTTTAGTTCAATTCAGTTAAATAATCTGAAATTTACAGGCGAGTTCGTGTAGAAACAACCTGGATTGAGCAAAACAGGAAAAAGACTGAACAAGCAACTCTCATCATGGAAAATCTTAGAGAGGAAGATGCAGGAAAGTATGAATGTCAATCCCCCGCAACTATAATCAGTGCGTCTTTTCAGCTGGAAATTGATGGTTTGTTTGCACAATTGAGGAATAGATAGCTAATTATACTATTAACTTTTAATTGACAAGGTTAATTTTCATTTCAGATCCAATTACAATCTGATCCACTTGACAAAACTCAATTCGCTGTTGTTGGACAAGAATATACATTAAAATGCAACGGAAACAAGTTCGGAAATGAAGTTTCCAGATATTGGAAGATAGACGGGAAATCAATTGGTACGATTAATTTCAAAAAAATACTTTTGACTTTAGAGAATTTGTAATTTAATATTTTATCGAAATTGTTCCGTATAGATTACACAAGAATGGCTTCAATGAGTCAAGGGCTTCTTATTAATACAATATACAAAAACGATTCAGACAGGGAATACACTTGCACCACCTACAAATTGGCTGTACGTCCGCAATCAAAAAGACAAACAATCAAGTTGATAGTTCTAAGTCAGTTCTGTATACCTTTTAGTTTATTCATGGGAAATATTATATTCGTTTATAAGAAACGATTGCCTTTGCTTTTTAGCGAGAGAACTTTCATTGATAACATCATATGCAACTGTTGGTCAAAATACAAAGCTGTACTGTAAAGAAGGCAAAAGTGGCTTTAAGAATAATTCAGTAGAAATTACGTGGTACGACAACCAAAATCAGCATGTAATACCGTCTCATGAAAATGGCGTATGTATTAGATCTGTTCCGGAGGAAAATCTGTCAATTCTTCAGGTATAGGCAGTCCCACAATCTCGTACTACATGTGTAGGTATTACATTTATATTCAAATAAGAACAACGGATTATAATAATCATTCCATCAGGTTCCAATTAAAGACGAGAACGACTTGGGAAACTATACTTGCGTACTAAAAAGTGAAAATCGCACTGTTGGATACAAAGTCAATTTAATAAAGAAAGCTACAAATATTCTATCCAATCCCAACTCCAGTGCTGACGACGTCTGCACTCCAATACTACCGTCAAATGAAAACACCGTTACACTTAACACTTCTACAGGTTAGTTAAATATATCTTACTTTTGCATGTTTACATCTTTCATGTTTACATTTTTATTGGATTTCACTGCTTTCTGTGTTAGATGCTAATGAAGGAACCACTGAGATTTCACTGGAACCAGGTAAGTGTCATGAAAAATTGTGGATGATGAAGAACCATGTCTTGTATTTAAATCATATTAATGATTATTTTTACTTGCAGAGACAGAAAACCACAACCACGTAACTGCAACCACCATGGATAGTGAACAACTGAGTGGCAACGGTGATATTTTAGAGATAAATAGCACTGTAACCACCAAAACCAGTGCAATCTCTACAGTCAGTGTAAGAAAATTTAAAAATGAAGATGGTTCATTCACCACAATCACCAGTATCAAGTCTGAAGAGACCACAGAAGTAACATCGAAAGAGTAAACTTTGAAAAAAAATTTATTGTATTTAGTTGCAATACCGTGGTTGAGAATTGAACTAATATTAGATTCTATATCAACTAACTTTAACCAATGCAATTAAAGTGAAAAGCTTTGTAATCGAAATAAATTGTGCCGACGCATCGGTGCCTTTAACTAAACAATGATAAATATTTACCTTTAAGTTTATCGCCATCCTTCCTTATTTGACATCTTCGAATGTACAGAGCAAAGACGAAGACGAGCATCATGACGAATATCACACTGCCTATCAAGGCGACGAACCAGGCTTCCGTAAAAAATTGGTTATGCATAGTTCCGCCGTAAGCTACGCCCTCATTTTTCGTCGACATGCCATCGTACTCCTCATCAGACTCTCTGTGACCATTTCCAACTCCTTGAGAAACTTCTACACTTCCGCTGCCAAAGTTGATGTTATTTCCGTCGTAGCTTTTCCCGTTAATCTTATTATTCTTATTGTTGTTTCCGCCCGGTTTGTTGGAGCCTCCGACTTTCCCTTTATTATAGTTATTATCAGACGGCTGAGAGTGTACAGAATTGCTCATTTTGTTATTATTATCGGGAGATGAGTTTTCGGGGTGAAAGTGAAGTGTTTTCATGGAGGAGAACACCCCAACACCTTTCGCGGTGAAAGATCCTATCTGCAAACTGTATGACTGGCCTGCCATCAGATTATTCAGCAGGAGAGATACCGTTGACCCGTTAACGGTTCGATTACCAACAAGGGCAGAGCCTGACCAGACTCTCAACTGCAATTTAAAAATACTTTCAATCAGTTTTTATCGCTGGTGGTTTCACTTGCGACATTGGTAGTCCGAAGGAGGCTTTTATTTGTCAATAAAGGCTCATAGAAATGAGAACAAAGTGAAAGTAAAAGGAGAAAGCTGAAATTATTCTAACCTGGTAGCCCATGAGTATTCCGTTCTGGTGACGAGCTGGAGGCGATTTCCAGCGTACAATCAATGCCGAGTTATTCACTGGAATAGGATCGAGCAACTCTGGAGCAGCAGTGGGAACTAAAATCAAAATTAAATGCCAACTCTTTCAGCAAACTATATATAGTATAATGAGAAACAATCGTACATTTATTTCATTGCTACACACTGCACACTGTGTACACCAGTCCGGTCCGTATTCTATAATTTGACTTTTGCTGCTCAGAGAAGTTTATAGTGCGGCTTGGCTACACATTTCCAATGTTTTTATACAATAGAAAATCTCTGTTCCATTACAAGAATGGCCACAAAAGCTGATTTTGACTTTCACTGTAATGCCAGTAGTACACATGCAGTACAGGATTGTCCATAAGTACATATTTAGAAAATAGGCATGAGCCATGTGGTATCTATGTGCGTATAGTTTGTGAATTACTCACACAGTTGTGCAAGAAACAAATAAAACAACGTTGTTTGAAACAAGTGAACTGAGTGAGTCCAACATCCATATCGTTTTACGGTGACTTCCTTTGTCCACGAATAGGAAATTACATCATATTACAGCTCTTTCGTATCATAAAGTGCGTTCATACATACCTTTGTCTTATACGGAGAACTCCATTTCAAATTCATATGTCTCTGGAGATTTGTAAAACAGTAAAACTAATGGATTTGACGTATTCGCATAGCATCGCTTTAAACATTCTCTCCACATTACCTACTTTCAACATTCATTTAGACTGCAGTACCAGTTCTTTGAATTGAGACCTTTACCTGCACATTTACGACGAACAGCATAAACGATTTTCTGTATAAAATGTAATGCTATTCCAGTCAATGGATAGAAAGAACAAAACATTATTTTTCCAATAAACATTCATATATTTAAACAATCAGTTCCTTTGACCTTCCTAACTACCACCAGGGTTTCGATTGGGAAAATCACTGTTTGAGGAACGGGTGAGAAAATCAGTGTGAGAAACGTGTGGGAGAAAAGTGAGAAATTATTTGCCCCAGCAGTGTGGGAAACGTGAGAAACTGTGCAGAACTGGAGAGATGAATTTTACATGGATTCAATTCAGAACCAGTTAACGTATCAACCAAGTGACACTTCCATGTAACTACCTACTATTTATTTATAAGAGAATAATACATATGAATAATGATATTTGCAGATAATACAATTACAAACTAATAACCTTATCATATTCCATAAAATTTTTACTTTTAGAGCACATATCTCGCGTTTCTCAATTTCTCTCGGCCGTGTGGGAGAAACAAATTAGCGATGTGAATTAAGAAACTCTGAATACAGATCGCTGTGTACCTATACTATTTTAGTGCTCTGAGATGTCAACCTTTCATGTAAACCATAATTTCTTGATAGTAAGTTTTGCAGAATTTTCCGCCTCCATCGTCGATGTTGAACTGTTAACCCTTTCGGGTCATTGTTCTTTAGTACAGTAGGAATAACGGAGCGAGGAAGTACGCCATTATTTAAAAAAAAAGGAAATATTTACCGTCTTGAAGTGTAGTGACATTGACATAATTGGAAGGACGAAAATTTAGATGCTTTTCGAAGGGCAGAAGAAATATTTGATATGTTGTGTATTTCTCCAGTCCAACAATCTGGAAAGTGGAAGCACCAGCATTGAGGACAGTCAACATTTGGTAGCTACCCTCATCCTTCTGCCCCATTTGTCGGAAGTAAATATAGAAGCCTTCGATAAGCTCGCCCGCATTGACAACCTGCTTCAGCCAGCCAACAAAACACCAAGAGATATAAATTACATCGTATCTGAACAAGTCGAAATCTATTCCAACCCGTCCACAACAGAATCAATACATCAGAGAGAAGCACAGCACAGAGACAGGCAATGAAAAACAAACAAAACAACCAATCTGGTTACCCACTGGCCACGCTCACTATTTGCACACTCTTTAATTCTGTTTGCCTTCAGTCTTCTTCATTTTATCATTTACCAATTACACACACACACACACACACACACACACACAGTAGTGGCGGTAGTAGCAATGTGCTCTCACAAAAGAATACAATAACACAGTGAGATACGAGATTCAATAATGCACACGACTACCTATATACTGTAGGAAGAAGAGTGATTGCTTGTTCAATTTCCTTTGTGCTTCCCTCTCATTAATAAATGTGAGTGCTCTGTTTAAACATATAAATGCATATCTGGGACATTTAAGCACATTTGACTACTATATGTACGGGAATTATTGGCAAACTTCAAATTGTAATGTATACAGTGACTAAGTTCCTAGGTATTCATTAACGCAAGCAAAGGTACCGTGCAAACAATATCATTTATCATTGATTCAAACTACAGTTTTTGCATATCAATGAAAGGAGACTAACTGTCTGTCTATGTCCCGGAGATGCTATTTACTATCTATTATTTAAAGATTTAAGTAATTAATTTGCTTGGGCTGATTGTTGGCTAACTATATTTGATTTGTACAAACTAGATTTCCTTACCTGCCATTCGATGCGAATCATGGTTGACGAAGTGGCGTAAGCATTTTTCAATAAAACTACGATTCCACCAAGTTTTAACTTTGTCAAATTCAAATCACTATTACGACTGCCTGAAATTAAAGTGGTGACGCTGTCGGAGAGTGGGCTGGGAGCAGACACAATTCCGTCATGGGAAACACTTCGGACAAAGAAAATGTACTCTGTGTTCGATTTTAAATACTGCAATGTAAAAACTTCCAAGGGAACATTGGTGGCGCCCAGAAGCCACTCTGACCTCTCCTCAGCACTATAGTACTCAACTTTGTATGTCAGCTGACTCTGAACAGTATTTTCACTATGATGATGTTTGACATTGATTACATTAGAATTGCTGCTGGTAAACACATTAGCGGGAATCACTTTGGGACTTGTCAAAGCGGATGCGAAGGTGGTGCTCTTCGAATGCTCCGAAGATTCCGTTGTGGTTGTTGTGGGCTGAGTTGTCGTAGATATTTTAGCATTAGTTTTTGTACTTTGGATAATGAGATTATTTTTGCCGTTGGCATTGTTTGTAGTTTCTTGATTAGTTTCTTCCTCCTCCCCGACCTCCTCGTGCTCTGTTTCTCGCTCATCTTTCGTGATTTGATCGATGACGTCATCAAATCGTTGTTTTTCCTCTCGGTATTCATCTTCGTCTTCGAATCCGCCAACAAATCCCGATTCGTCACTTTCTACATTAGCATCCTTGTCAAAGAGGCTGCTAGGACTGTCATAATTCTCTTGCTCATTACGATTGTCTTTTTTCCTGTTTGGTTGCTGACGTCGTTTTCTACTGGGCAGAGGCGACGGACTGCTGCGCGTCGTTGATGGAGACGGTGCAAGAGAAATAGAACGATCGCCATGATTCCGCAAGAAGAATGATCCTTTCGATTCTTTTTGTCTGAAATCGTGCAAAGTGTCACTTTGTTGGGAAAAGTCATTTCGAGCGTCATCTTCATTGTCAGAACCACTTTGAGTTTCTTTGTGTGTCCATTCTGGGAGGTTGGGCATTGGCTGATCATCCAACATTATATCGTCGTCGTCGTCCTCATCATCATCATCCTCTTCCTCGTCACTCTCATCTAAAAAGCTTTTAGTCTCCTTCTTTTTCATGAAATTTATACCCGGCTGGACAAAAGGGGAAGATCGTCCCTCCTGTCCATTATGACTCTGACGATTCGGGTCTCCTGCTGCACCTGACTCATGATCGCTTTCTTCTAAAAAGCGATTCGCATCTCCCTCACTTTCACTTGTCTCTGGCTTAAAGAATTGAAAGAATTTTGGGTGCCAAGCTATGGTCACTGAAGAAGCGTCCACATTGACAATGTGAGGTTTCATGGGGGCTCTGGGACGTAAATTGCCAATGTCGAAGCCAGTTCGACGGAAATTTACGTTCGGATTTGTTGGATGTTCCACTTGAAGGTAGGCTCTCCATACATATTTTCCACTTTGCGACGACGCCACACATTCGTACAGACCACTGTCCTCTTTCGACAAATCTATTGAAAAGAACAGAAATGAAATTGATGCATACAATCAAAGAAAATTGTAGAATGAAATCCTTTCATTCCCACGACTGTCGATTAAGTAGTTAGACGAAACCAGAAACCGCACTACGCCCACGTCACATTCTTCACCCACTGAAGTCAACATGCAAACATTGAAGAATCAAGCCATATCAATATTAGACTAGAGCAATGGGAATGCAGCAGTGGCTGCTGAACTCACATGCACAGTTACCACCACGTTCTGTTATCCCGAGGGATATACACACGGGGAAAAGATTCGCATTCAAGATTCAAAGAAGTGTCTTTCCCTCACTAAACGTGAACTTATAGAAACCGATCTGTAGAGTAAGAGTAGTGCAGTAGTGCGCATCTGTAGTAACTAGCTTAATGTTGCATTTATAGTCTTACTATACATACTACACAATGCTGTTCAGGCTGAAATACTTTTTATGTGCCTCCGTAGCAGCAGAGCTAGCCTTCTCAAGTATGCTGTAGTGAAATTTTGTTTACTTCATCGAATCTACTTTCGGTTTCGTTTCTCTGAAGTACTACATGGGTAGGGTCTAGTAATGTCAGTACATACACACCTAAGGAGTTTTAAAGCTGCATAGAAGATCAGATCAGATAATATTATAGCTTTTAGGAAGATTCTCTTAGATAGAGGTACATTTCGAGTCAGCCATCTACAAACTTTCTCTGACTACTTGCACGGAAAATGAAATCGTTTGCTGTAGTGCGAAAAGATGTGACTAAAATATACAAGTGGGTTGAAGACGTTGATGTGCGTATTCCGACAGTAGCGAACACACATCCACACGGAGAACAGCTTTAACATGAATATAATGGGTTATACTGATTTCACGATAGCACAATGAACAAAATCGTTCCGCGTAGACTAACTAAAGGGGAAAAACACGTCACTATAGTGTAGTGTGCTGAAGAAATGTTGATGAGATTGTGATACTATCGCATCCCTTTCTTGTCCTCTTTAACACTTCCGTTTGTAGTGAATGTACATTTTGTACATAGTAGACGCCTCCTTCATACCATCACGAATACGAATCGAATGAAGCTATGGTTGTAGCAATTGTATTGTGTATTATAAAAGTCATGGTGTGCACTGTATACTATACTAAATGCCTATATTCTGTTTCAATGTAGACATTAGGAGGCAAAGTAGAGTAAGCATCTAAAAAAAAGTGGAATCTTCTTACAAGAAGGCGGTAAGAGTCTCCAAATCCCTACTCAGAACCTGCATTGCTTTCAAGTACTTAACATTGACATTGCACGTGCAAAAATTCGTGGTATGAAGTAAATTCTTTGGTCTATTTCGCATTCGGACGGATGGGATTCCTTTCGTTTGTCAGTGGCCACTGGGGTGGCATGATACTTTTATCAACAGCACCACATATATCTTAATGATACAGAAGGATTTTATCGAAATGAATTGTGGCTCTTACTTATTGCTAGTTCAAATATAATAAATATACGAGAGTGGTAGTTGAGGAAAATAACTAAGGTATTTTGAATAATTTCTGTCCTTGCTTATTAAAAGTCGCCACGAGTTTGAGACAAGGGAAAGTTTCTGTTGACTCACCACAGAAATCAACAAAGAGTTCACGAGTTACTGCTAACTCTATAAATTATGTTTGTATTTGCTTTGACTAAAGTTTCCATTCGTTCTCGGTGTATTGACCGAATCACGTTTGTCCTATGGCACATTCGATTCTTGCCTACCAGAATCGAATGACATATTTCACTTAAGGTACGTTAACTACTGCGGTTTCTATACTTTGTATGCAGAAGACAAAGGTGGCCTAAAAGAAAGGGGAAAAAAATCTTTGTCGTAATACAGTATAAATTCAAAGTGTACACTGTGGAGTCTAGGATACTTACAATTAGATGAATGGAGAATAGGTCAGCATTTACTTTTCTAAAAGTTACAGTAGCACATTTCTTACGGTGATTTCCTGGATTGGCTACATACCACAAAAGAGAGCCGCAATTTAAGCGCCAATAAAACTTGCGTTGGCCAAACCTTACGAGATAAAACTGAGAATTTACGTCCTAACTTTTAAAATACTCTTAGGAAGACGGCTTAAGAGCACACGAATAAAGCCAAACGTAGGAACAGAATACAATCACTAAGCTAAATCTCTACTGACAATTCACCGTAGTACTTATTCTCATCAAATATTGCTTACATAGAGACTGTGTGCACTTTGCTATACATTTCAGCACTCAGAAAAGCAATCCTTAAGTTACGTTTTCCTTTTGCAAAGTAACCAATTATGCCTGTCTTGCCGCCTTGGCTTGGCCATTAGAAACTAATGAGTCCCATCTGGCAAGATCTCGTATGAAATGGCACATTCGTCATTGTAACATTATTTGTCAACTGAAATGCTGGTCAGAGCACTGAGACTTGATCTAACATGCCAAAATTCGTGATCAAACTTAACGTGTAGTAAACTAAAGTTAGGCCAAGATGAGGGAATCAACTCTAGAACTGCGCTAAAGCTGCTAATAAGTTAAACTACCCATCGAACGTAATATATATAGATTGCTCGTCCGATCTTCCTTTGCAATATTCAACAAGCCAACATTTTTTATACTGTATGGCTTTTCCTACGAATTTCAATGTAACTGACTAATCCCTGAAGAGCCTAGTAGCCTTGTCTGTCAACTTCAATGTAGAAAACTCTTCCTCCACCACCAACACGGAAAATAAAGTAAGAGCAAAAGGAATAAGGCAACAGTGAAACACATCACAGGTAATGCAAAACAAGAACTAAAAGGAATGAAGATCGATTCGCTGTGAAGCATAAATAAAAGAGCGAACTATCTCCAGATACACATAGTGCAGTGGGTCACTACGTCACTGTCGTTTTCACTCTTTTTCCACTTTGGAATTACACAACTTCAATGTAGACAGACTACTACTTTTTGAAAGGAAAGCTTTGTTTTTTTAACACAAAACCTAACACTGTTAGGTTTTGAATGGTAGTAGTACACAGTAAATATTTAATTGATACTTGGTTATGTAGCAATAATACTTAAAAAATATCATTATTTAAGCTAGTCCCCATCACATTGAATGTCTCATCTTAAGAAATCTTTACCGTTGATCCGAAGTGTTCCGGCGTCGTCAGTGAAAATTCGATGGTTTAACATGAATGAATTACCATTCTTGTACCACGTGATAACAGGATTCCCATCAGCAATGCAGGGCATCACAGCCACAGACCCCACGGGTCGTGTTTGATTTGATGGACCCACATTTATGATTGGTGGGGGAAGATCTTCAACTGGCGTTACCTGCACAGAATAAAACAACATGCTAAATGTGTGTTTATAGATATAGTTTGAGAAAATGGTGAGTTGAATGTGAGGTCTATGAATGAATTGGGTTGGGTGTAAATGGAGCGTTTGGAACTTCTGCTGCTGCTTTTACAGCCAAGTTAATTCCGCTCCCAAGTCCTCCATAAAACCATTCGTGATTACAACAAATAAAACAGTGAAATCCTTTTATCACGTTCATTTATCGGCTTCAGGGCTGAACTTGCTCTTAGATATTCTGCATGTTAACTTGTATCCAATGATCATGACGATTCCATACTCTAATAACCTTGCAGTAATGCTACTATGCTCGCCTATCTCTAAATTTTCAAGGCATTTTAAGTTCAGGTCATACATTTTTCATTGCAGCCGACTCAGAAATTCTACATTGATAAGCAGCAGAACCTGTAATCATCGCGCTGTAACTAGAACCCAGGTGCAGCGCTACAATTTAATAGTCTAATCCCCTTCGAATAGTTATCACGAAAAGACCAATAAAATTGTCAACCAGATATCAATTAGTAGAACGTAATATATTGATATACGTTCTCTACAAAGAGGAGAAATACAGATGACAGTACACTGTACCTTGAGATGAACTCTGCTCATCAAGGATCCTCCCGGACCGACAGCGGCGCAGAACCAATAGCCTTCGTCCCTCTCAGACACATTGTCAATCTACAAATATACAGAAGATTAGTACCATCCTTTATAATTGAATAAGAGAGGGGAATGCGAATGCGTCTCTTTCGCTCCCAGCTTCTACATAGTGCACTATAAATGTACATTTCACGCTTACAACGAAAAAGATTCTCTTATATCAGAGTCAGTCAGTCAGAATGTAATGCGCTAGCTATTTAAGTTGTATGAAACACGGACAGACTGGTATCTGGAGACAGTCAACACATTTCAGTGTGAGAAAAGTAGAGTAGAACGAATGTAAGTAAGCGAGAGAAAAGTTGGTAGAGCGTGACAATGTCGATGACTTTTCTCATCACTCTCTCTTTTTCCATCTCAATAAATGAACATCCATCTCGATATTTTTATATCGAGTTGAACTGACTGCCAATAGTGATAGGCGCATAGTGGAGAAGAGTTGTGATCGGTTGTGAAAGATGAAATAAAATAGCCTGCACGCGCTGCCTTATAGAATAGTTCCTCCATACAACAATCATCTGCCGTCGGTTATCCATGCAGGAGACTTTTCTAGAATCATAGTAACGCCATAAGTGCAGCGTGTAACAGTAGAAGCTGAGAGATGAGTGAATGAAGGGAGTAAGAGCCAGTAATTAGATTTCACCTGAAGAGTGCCTTCTGGGGTGACACGAGCGTTGTCGAGGGCACTTCCTCGAAAAATGACCGATAGACTACTCTCCCTCTTCCAGAACATTGTAATCGTGGAATCGTCCTTATTTTCCGCAGGTTGGCAATCGAATTCCGCAGTTGAATTCGGTTGAATTTCTACATTTTGGGGTAGCACTACAAATGACGGAAGCGCTGCAAAAAAGAAGAGAAGAATACATAGTTGTTACATTAAAATTAAGGTCTCCCAGGAAGATTTTGGTAGAAAAATGGCAGTTGTACATTAAAATGTCGGTGTATTTCTGTTTATAATTATAGAGTAAAGTACTCTCGTACAAAAACGTTCATTAAACACAGGATGAAAAAAGAGAAAAGAGGGGGGGGGGGGTACCCATGCTACTTTGTACACTCTTGTGCATTTGTAGGAAATTACAGGGTTAGAAAAGTATGTAGCCGTAATGTGCGCTAGAAGCAGGGCATTGCAGCGTTTTGTGTGAGCGACTCGTAATGATAGACATTTACACGGAATTATCGCTGCATTCGGATCGCACTTTCAACTCACTTGTAATTATGTTTTGTGCTAACATACCTCACAGCGTAATAGACAACGCAACAACTTATGAATGAGGAAATTATTATTGCTGAGAGTTTTCGGATCTAACGCTATGAAATCGAATACAATGGAAATAATGGCCAGCACTTTGGTTAAATATTGGCTATTAGACATGTGTACACACATCCATAAAGCATATAAATACATTTAGTGCACACATTCTTTTACGTGTGTGCTGCATATTCGAGTATAGTGCGTAGAGATATCGGCACTATGTATGTAAGTTAAAAAGAATGAAATAGAAGCAATTACTGACACGATTGTCATTCAATGGGGATGTATTGGAGACTAACTTTTGCATCATCAACAAAATGTCGTGTTTTATCCTGACGACAATTATTCTCAGCTTGGATCTCATGTTGAAACTCAATAAAACCTTATGATTTCAAAAACAGCATTGAACGATTAGTAAAAACTAAAGCTCTTTTAGTGTTCACAACGGAGGAGTGTGTTGATAACCATTCGTTTCTATTGACTCGACTCTGTATAACCATTTTGTGGTTTTTTGTGAGTGGTATTGGCTAGAGCTGGAATTGCATGATTGACAAACTGCATTGAGGGCAATTGTGGAATCAATCGGAAAAATTGTGATGTCTAACATTAAAAGGAGTGTTCTAGCGCGATTTTTCGTGCTTGTCCATTACGAAAATTGTGATTTGATTTAAAACTTACCCAGCACGGTGACGTAGGCTGAAGAAACTAAAATACAAATAAATATTATGTGATATTTTTAATAAAAATTATATTTCATATTAATTTAATATAATTTAATTAAAATTTCACCAATGGCGGCAGCTTTGTTCTCAGCCACACACGTGTACACGCCGGCATCTAGCTCTGAGACTTGCGAGACAAGTAGCCGCTCCTCGTCAAAATGAGCCCTCTTCAAGGGCAAAACAGAGCCTTCTTTCCGCCAACTAACCTCCGGCGGGGGGTCACCTCTTGCGACACAATTCAAGGATAAATCACTCCCAAGTAGCGCTGTAGTGTTGGAAGGAACAATGGTGAACTGGGGGCGAACTGTCATCAAACAAACAGAAAAATGACTCAAATGAATGGGAGATTTGTGAACCAAATTACTTTTCGAAAGCTTAATCGAAAGAACTTTGTCTGCAATGGTTTTATGTAGACCGCTTTTTTGTTTGTGGCAGAGTGGCAGCAATGAAACTCAAGTACTGTTTTAAAATGACCATAAAGTCAATTATAATCGTAATCATTCCTTTGAAGAAAAATGTTTACCTATTTAGGTGTTATGGTACACATACCTAAATTTGCATCGGACAATGACATTGAGAAACTTTGGTTATAATATTTGTTACTGCGTAGCCAAAATTTTCATTTTTTCACATTCAACGGTAGTAAAAGATTTTCTTATGAAATGGACTTTGAGAATTTGTCAGGTGTAGGGTTGCCCGTTTAGGGAAAGGCAGAATTAGATGCGAGTATGGAAACGTTTTACTATAAAATTATATGCATTCTTACAAATGAACTGAGAAACTAAATTCGTTAATATGGTGCCAAAATTCATTGAGTGTACGATAATGAATAAGTATCTGTGTATGCTGAAAGACGTCAACTAATGTGAATGTGACACTTCAAACCTTTCAGCAAACCCATCACTCTCTCCCGATAACATTCGCGAATAGAACATAAAAGGTTTTCCAAGGAAATAACTGTCCGCAGTTTTGTTGACGCTGTTCTTATCAAAAAGAACTCAACTTTTAGTGAGCACCGAATGCGAGTGCTTTCACCTAATGGGAAATCAACAATGAATGATGTGTAATTTCAGCAGACTGATGTGTTATGTGTATCTGTCCATGTCCAAGACATGGACAGATGGCAGATGTTCAACTAGAACTTTATTTAGCCATCATTTTATTTAAACGACCTATATACACAACGTTTCCTTACACATGTGGATACACACCCACTAATGTCAACAACCAACAAAAACTGAAATGAATTCAGACCTTATGTGCACGATACCTACGAGCAAAACAATATAGACGTTAAATTGTGATAATATCTAGCTAGACCCGTAGACAGCAAAAATCTCATTTAGTTCTAAATTAAAATGGTGAGCGTGTTGGTATTTTTGCGGGGAAAATGCAAACTTGCTGCTGAAAGACAGCAGAATAAATTATAAATGAATTTCCTATGTGCAAGCAGAGCGAATGGATCTAAAGTAAGTACGCAGAGGAATTACAGACAGCTACGATTGATGGCTCCTACATTTACAACAATAACGTACACTGTCGAGTCAACAATATATCACGGAAATCAATACATAAAGAAGACTTGAATTTTATTATAGTAGCTTCATAAAACTGTTATACGCGATTATATTGAGGAGAAAGTCCATTTTTCAATTTTAATCAAAGGTTATTATGTGTGAACACAGTTCAGAGTTCAGACACCCCATTACTACAAGAAACTACGAAAGCCGCTATGGGGCTCCATATAAATATACACCTATGTATTATCTCACGATCAGTCACATAGTCACATTACAGTGCGCATCGTGGGTGCGTTTCTAACAAAATGTTGCATTTATTATTAGCTGTGTAGTATAACATGCTTATACGTGTGTGGACGCCTACTTACAAAGTTAGAAACGCATGGACTGCATTGTTAGAGTTGCATACAGCCAGCATTGTAGACTATATTACAAGTTTCTCTCACCATGCAGCACAACAACATGTATTATGAAGGATAAAATACACGTAAAGTGCATAGGATACGCACAACACAAGAAAAACTGAATGTGAGCAGAGCACAACCCCTTTTTATTGTTGCATTAACAAGTCAGGCCGCGATGCGTTCTCGTACGCTCAACTGCAGTGCAATTTGTCTTGAACTTCACCTTCATCATCGCCATTTACACGTATTCTAGCGCTACATTCTGTCATAAAAAAGTTTAGTTTGGCCATCCAATCAAGATATTCCCGTTCCTGCCTTTTCTCATTTTTACTTTCAGTTTTAGATATTTTTTAGCCTTACTTGCACTTGCATTAAGTTTTTCTTTCACTTGCATTTCATTTCATTATACCAAAATTGCATTAACTAGCCATAGCTGGTAATTTCGTAGGCGAAGCGAAATTTCTTGTCTAAAGCATGCGTCAGTATTCTAAACGTGAAATTTTTCGATACGAATCAAGACTACATACGTGTGGAGTCTTGTGATTAATAATTAAGAGAAAGCTCACTTTCCCCACACGATGCTTTATCTGTAAGTTTATATAGTTCTCAAATGCATACCTATTTACTTATACGATAAGTTGCAAAGCTTCCCTTTCTATTGTGCTAACACTTTTCAATTCATGCGTGAGCAAAACCCCAACAGCACAATACAACTGCCAATGTCATGAATCATGATATGTTATTAGTTTCCACTCTAATATTGTACAGGTCTTTCACATGACAACTTTCATTGAAAAAATCAATGATTCAAATATCAACGAGGAAGTACAATACCAGCTAAATATTCGAGTGGGAGTGCACAAAATTTGTGTGTATTTATACGCTTTACGTGCTTGACTCTGATGAATGTAGTTTTCCAATGTACAAATCAGTGGTAGATTAAAAAAAATTAGTAATAAACGATAATAATAGCGAAATTTATTTGTTCTGAAACAGCTTCTAAATAGATTGGCTTCTAGTTACATTTAATGCTTATTTACATTAAGAAATCCAACATCAATAATACATCAGGAACAATGTAACATTGCAACATGCCCAGTTCAGTTCCTCGGGTAATAGCGTTTTGGTTTTCCTTGGAGGCAAAAATTTGTTGTACCAACTACTCTGAACATTTTGCTGTTTCAACATTGGAGAAGGACTATCCTCAGAGTGTGATTGATTGCACACGAATATATAGGTACACAGAATACTGAATTTTTCATGGCCACCATACTATCATCCTCCTCTACATCCGTGTATCGTTAGTTTACCTTTTTCTTTTATTGATTTCACTTTCTTTCCCTTTTACCGAGCTACTAGTCACCCTTACTTCAGTTACCACAATGTATTCTCCTTTATAACTCCCGTTATTGCCACACTATATTACCACACTATAAGTGCTATAACTAGCTGAACAACCCATTTCTACATTTATTTCTGTGGCGTACTGTCTTATGTTATAACACAACATGGATCTTTGTATGTGTAGATGGTGGGGACAGGTGGGAGCGTCTTGAAGCATAACTGAAACTGACTAACTAATAAGATATATACAGTGGCTCGAGTAAGCAAGCCATGATTGGAAATTACAGCTACTTCTGATTCAGATGGTACTTGATGAAGTAATAGTCTCCTTCATTTCTTCATTAAAGTGCATTCTAGTTAAAACAGCCAGCTAATAGATATCGAACTTCTCTCTATCGACTTATGTATCAACTACTTCTGTAAACCTATAACACTTTATGGGCTAGTTTTGGGAGTAAGTATAATGTAAATTAGACAGAGACGCCAGAAAGACTCAAAGCACAATGCAATAAGAGTCCAGTTTTTCTCTTTTGGAAAGACTTAATAACAGGGCAGCTCATTCTTAAGTAATATTTCCCTGCTGCAATTATAATTGCATTACAGAAATTAAAGGAGGGTATATTATATCTGTAGCAGGTCGCCTCTACTGTCGACTGTGTCGACTGTCATGTGACTCTGACTGTCTGTATTTATTTAGCTAGAACTTTCTCGTTAAATATTCAGAGGCCTTTGCCAGAAAGCAGCCCAGTGTATTACACGATAATGATCAAGGAAGGCTTCTCAAAACAATAGCAAACAAGGGACTGAACGTTCCTACTCACTCTACCACATCCCCATTCCCTACCTGCCTTCTTCATAATAGATTATCGCTCAAGCCAATAACTTGAGTCCACGGAATCTGACAGGCTGACTGACCACAACAAACCATAAAGATGGAGATCAAGATCCTTTCTTTTCTTCTGGATTGTCGAAAGATTATGTTATTCAAAATATTGTGACAGCCGACTGAGAGATATTAGTCATTGACAAAAGCTGAAGTGACACAAAGAGCACAGGTATATATGTACACATATACAAGTACATAATTTACATATGTATATGCACAGCGGGAGTTCGACTTTGTGGTTGTGGTGCCTTATAAATAATTATCGGTAAAGTTCTCTCAAGTAGTCAAGCCACGAATTTGAATTGACTTCTTCAAGTCCATCACTCTGAATAATAAATGACTGCAAAGATATCCCTGTCGTGTATTGGTGGTCTAAATAAGACGGAAAGCAGTCGGACCACATGCTCTTAAAGAATGCACCCCTTCATCATTACAACATAAGAAAGTCAAATAAAAAATTCTACACCATCTACTCGAGTATACAGAGAACATTGCGTAAAAATATTGTTTATACTTTTGTTGCTTGTTATGTTAGATAGGTTTCCTTTAGGATTAATAAATCACTCAAGAAATACACAATAATCACAAGTGCAATTCCATCACCGTATTTACAGGTAGATAAAGTGCGAAAAATGCCTGCTCAAATTACAGGCATTTTCGTCACAATCGCAAACAATTTATCTGAACCTTGGTGATTTCTACATCTAATAGTTTGCGGAAAGCAAATCAGCTTGCACTTAGTTAGTTAGTACAACACACATCCATTACACACATAGGTACAACCATTATTCTTGCATCAATTGTGCCAAGTGCACACTTCGTTATATAATTTCTACGCAATGTCCGCAGCCTTAAGTAATTGTGAATCAATTGCAATGAATTTACTTCTGTAGTGCTATGGTACAAGTGTGTCTTTGTCATTTCGAATGACTACGATGGAATAGAGGCTCGAGAGGACTATCAATCTGTCACCGACCGCTAAAACAAACAGAAAACGTCTTTCTTCGTCAGTCCGATCAGTGTATTTCGTTACATTTCATTAAGTTACGCACTCAGCACACACAATCAGATCAAG
Organism: Plutomurus gul; assembly: GCA_019776185.1. Lineage (NCBI taxonomy): Eukaryota > Metazoa > Arthropoda > Collembola > Entomobryomorpha > Tomoceridae > Plutomurus > Plutomurus gul. The sequence goes on along the minus strand of JABASC010001157.1, from coordinate 7,721 downwards.
AATGGATATTGGCTCGATATTAAGTCTGTTTCAGCACAACAAACATTCACTAACTGGACAAACTCGAGTTGCATTTCACTCTGCAAACTTCACCACCACCATCAGCAACGAACGTTGCCCTGCGTGTTTTGTATTTACATTCTATGAAGCTGAGAAAGTCCATAGGCTCTTTAGAAGGCTGAACTGGACAAGTCATTGACTGAGTTAAGCGGAGAGCTCGATTAACAATTGATTGATGGATTGCTTACCACCTTACTGTCTTAACGCACACTATAATTTATTAGCCCATGTATTTCTATTTCCACTACAGTACGCAGTATTTATATTGATAATGGATTGGTGACAGTACCTGTGACTCGTAAGAGAGCGGTATTGGACTGTCGCATTCCCACGATGTTCTTGGCAGTGCAAACGTAGCGCCCTTCATCACTTTGGCGCACTTGAGATATGCTCAGGCTACCAAGTCCAACGATGCGGTATCTCCTGTGGAAAATAGAAAAAGAAAATATCATTGCAAATTCCATTCACATAGTTTTGGTGCAATTAGGTGGCTAAGAGCATAACGGTAATAACTTCAGGAATAATTGAGTCGATATTTTCTTGAAATTGGGCTGAATGCTGACTACTGTACTTTTTCTCTGTAGAACACAGTAAAAAAGATTACATCACATGATACTACTGTTCTTTTATCCTCAATGTGACAATGTGCACACTAGAGATTTCCTGGGAAAAAGTTTCCTCTCTGCTCTGGATACATGTATTATACATAATATGAATTTATGCGTAACTGACTTATTTTTCTCTGGAGGAAATCCAATTTTTTTATCATTCCATGTGCACATTGCATTTAACCGAAAATATAGTTTCATATAAACCATAATTCTAATTCAGGGTTCATTTCTCGAGAAAGAGAGCCAATTGGACAAAAAATGGTGGAATACTGTCGCCACCGCATACTAAATGGAATATTTCGACGAATTTAAAACGAATTCTCATTAACATTACATAGTTTGAAAAGCCTCCCAATTCTGCACAGTAACATCAGAAAATGCCATTAGGTATTTTCATTTAGGAGCCACAACTCTTCATTTCCTGCAGGCATTATTTCCAAACTAAACATTGGCACATAGTTGTCTGTTCGCGGAGGTCTAATTTTGCTGTCTGTATGACTATGGTCTGAGTTTAGTATGCAGACAGACATGTTTTCCCAAGCGGGCAATGCATGTTCATAGGATAGTGTGTAATGGGACGTTATTTGTGATGCAGTTTGTGCTTTGTACATTGTACTCAGACCAAATTCCCTTTTGTGGAATTTCTTGATTCAACTCCACGCCCCACACTCGCTTGCCAGTTGAAGTTGAAAGCGCAGACAGAGATAGAGAGAGAAGAGCGGCGGCGGCGGCGGCAGCGTGGTGAAGAAGTGTGGAAGAATAAATGCAAAATGCTCTTTAGTAGGCACAGCAGTGTATAGTGCGGTTAGTTAGTTCACCTAACACTATGAACAGTATGGAGGAAGGAAATGCTTCCGTAAGCTTCATGTTCACATTCACAAAATACATTTCATTCCACGTGCTCTGCTCTCTGGTTGCTGCCTGGTCCACTCCTCCTCTATCTGCTCGTATGCATATTACTAGATAATGAGTAAAAGAGAGCATATGTGTAATTGGGCTGGGATTGCAACCGAACAGCCACTGACTCGGATATGAGAGAACATGTGAGGAAAATTATTCGAGTCAGTAGGGATTCCTCATTCAATTCAGCACATTTCAAATCCCTGAGACAAGTTCCGTTTCACAAATACAATCAGCTACTCTCTATACCGACGCCGAAGGGGTAACCAAATAAACTACTACTATATAAAATCCTAACTAGTTACATATACTCTTATGTAAGACCGTGTTTTCTTGTTCTAATCAGTGTTGTACAAAATAAATTATCTTTAACAATTACTATATCTACACTTAACATCGTATAACATGGTACTCGATTTCCTGGTTTCTTTACTTACGTTAAGTTTAATGGTGTGCATGTGCTTCCTACTCGCTTCCTACTTTTATTTTCACCAAGCAATTCATAGTGAAGAAGCAATTTATTTAGGCATTCACAATCTCTCCCATCCATTCGTGACCTTTACAAGTCCTTATTTTAATGGTACAAGTACGTATTGGAAGTACAGTCATTTTAAGATAGTTATACATTTGTAGCAAAGGTGAAATTGTGGTTACGGTATTGCGTGAAAGTGGAGACAGGATGATGTACTAAGGAGGTATGGCGAGAAGAAAACCTCAAAATAGATCCCAAGAGTGAAAATGGGATTAGTGTCTGTAGCAAGTTAAATAAGGAAGAGTGGAGTTTCTAGGCACGGAAAGTCAAGATGAAATATGTGATGCATTACCCGTTCGCTTTCACATCAATGGGGTGTCCATTTCTTCTCCAAAGAATGTGGGGTGTTGGATTTCCCCGTGGTGGTTCACACTCCAGCACTGCTGTGTCGCCCAATGCGACCCACGTATTCTGGGGCGAATGTCGAAACTCGTCTCGCAGGGCTGAAAGAGAAAACGAAGAGAATCAATCAAAAAACCTGAAAATAGAAATGATGGAATTATTTGTTATAAAGGTTTTGCTTTCCAAATCCGTTCTACTTCGACCGACCTCAATTTTCCAGTGAAAATTAAAAGAACTTTCCAAGTAGATCGCCGAATGTCTGTATCTCTCCTTCTATATATATTACTCATATGAAACACTATTTTCAGTGATCACTGTTGCAATTTCTGAGGGAAAAGCTGCTACAGCGGCACAATACAAGCACGACGATGCGAGAATGATTTGTTGCAAGCCGACTAATTCCAAAGTCCACTTGTCTCACCACCCAGAGGAGACATGTATCATTAAATGGCTACCCTGCCAACTTTCCAGCTGAATGAAAGGAAACTTTTGTCGTAATGGGACATATCAATTGAATCGAAGAAAAGCCAAGCAGCGCAAACCTAACCTATTGATATTTGCAATAAGCCTTTCATCAGATCATACAGATTGTCGGCAAGATTCTATCCAGTCTACCGTTCCCGTCAATTCACACAAAGTTCAACGCAGATTACTTTTCTTATCCACGCTTTCTCATACCTCACTACTTTTTGCCAACTTCATTCGAGCAACTTCTCCCTTACAAACATAGACATGCACACACGCTCATGTCTAGTTAACTTTCAAAGACACAAACATTGCAGAGAAACCCTCAAAGGCGTTTACTTGTCTGTCGAAACCACTTTCTCATCCTAACTGACACCACTAGTCAAATTAAGTTAATTCCACTTTGGACTACCTGGCACAGTGGAAAGCTCAAATACTATTGCCACCTCTATATGTAGTACAGTTTCTCGACTTTCTACTACTTCCCACCTTTTACTATACTTGAAGAACCAACTTATCGAAACTTTTTGAAAACGAAGTGGGCCACTTGCAAAAACTAACATTAAGTATGACACCATGAATTCAACTGAATTTTTTTACTGTTTACTCACACGTATCTAAGCTTTGTTTCAAGAAGAATTTATTTTGCAAAGTATTTTCTTTACCACCACCACCGAAAATTCAGTCTTCAGATGTCTGCGTAATTTCAGTCACTGTATTTTATAGTCCGGAGAAATTAAGAATAAACGACCAGCAGATGTATCAGTGTTATTCTGGCAAATCCTTTCCACCCTACAGCCACAACTACTCACATTCTGGCTCACTTATTGGCAAACTTAGTTAGTTAGTTAGTCAACGGTACAATGTGTGGCCCAGTAAATTGCCTTAGTCGTAAAAGTAAGGAATATTTATAGAAGTGAGAAAGATCGTAACGAGGACAGCCCAAAGTTTCGAGGTGGCATTTCCTTCCATCTGCAAACGACTTGAACATATAGAGTTATTTAACAAGAGTCAAGTCATCTGTACATCATCTCATGTCAACTCGTATCATCAAACTTTGATAATATGTTATGTAAGGCAGAAAGTGGCGAGGGGAATCCCTTCAAATATATGTACATTAATGTTATCTCACAATGATGTGACATACCTTCTCATAAGCAGGCTTACTGAAGGCAACTCCCCAAGCTAAAGTTCTTGCCGTATTTACCACACACAAAAGTAAGTCCACGAATATAACACTACTACATACATGTATGTATACTTTACTGAGCTCTAAGCACACCGAGACCTGATAATAAAATAGATACCGATAGTTGTGCACCAGCCACACATCGCATCAGTAACGACAGTTGTGCTGCCACTGTTATTTCCACTGCTCTAAATCTCTTGTATGTACTACAACCAGGGAAGGTAGGTTAACTTTACTGTCGTGACCGTGAGGGAGGGCTGCCGCCAACGCTGCCATCGTATGGATGTAGCCATTTAAACTGAAGTTGTGTTATTTAACTTCTTTAGCTCGAGTCTCGTAATATAATACACATATAGTCACTTGGTCTCATTCTCAAGAGCTTTCTCTCCATACAACATGACAAATACGGCTCATTTGTTCATATTTCTTGGCGATTTCCCGTACGCCGTTTCTGTTATCCTTATCTTTATTGCACGACTTGCTTCAACTTTCCCTTCAACTCTCCATTGCCGCTTTTTCTCTCTCCTCTCTCCCATGAAGCAGACACACACACACACTCACATACGCATTATCTTCACGCTCGCTAATGCTGCCACTACAAATGCAGTGTTATTATATAAACCTTCATTTCATTCATGCGTTGCAAACTTGAACTCATTAAATTATTACTAGTTGATATCCTCCTTATAACCACACATTTAGAATAGAGAGAGAGAGGACATCCTTAACTCATTGCCAGCAGAGTAGGGTCCATTGTCTACTTCACAGCAAGTATGTGAAACAAGCCCCCATTCCTCCCTCTTTATGAGTGCAATTACTGTGTGCATTAATTACAATTATCCATGAAATATTGCGAGTATTTTCGCAACGTAGCGCTCCCACAGCAATACATACATATGTCAGCAAATTATATACAACAACAAGAGTCAATAGGCAAACATGCATTTTCTCCGAGTAAATAGTGTAGGTATTTTAGTATCAGATTAAACATACATATGTACATACATGTGTATATGTTAAAGAATCGACTAAGCGAGGGAAGTCAAACAGCTCGAGAACGGAGTGCTGAGGTAGAATGCAACTCAGCAACTGTGGCAGAGTGTGAGTGTAGGAGTGGGCTGAAAAGACAGGCAGTTGTGCAAAGTACAGCGCGGAACGAGAGGAGTACAAGGCATTTATCTAGAGAGCTATCATAAAGCATGATTGAGATTTCCCTGAAGACCCTTACGGTGAAAAAGGAGACACCCGAGCCAGTTGTCATGCATACTTACAATGTTAAAGCGTAGCGTAACATGGTCATAACATGCACTTATGAGGGTAACCCTTTAGTCTGTTCTATTATGAACACTTGAGATGAGATTTTGGATATATGTAGTTCGGTCTCATCTGTGTGCGTGCTTCCCTTTAGAACATAAAATTATAATAATATGCATGTATGAATGCAAAAGCTACCGAACTACGCTGTGCTATGCATTTCAAAATGTGCAATGCATATACAGTGTACAAATATAAATTGCAAATATCAGACGCAATACAAACACGAGTAACACAGAAAATCAAGTCAGTCAAAAGCCGCAAAAACAAGTAAACTTCCTTCTAGTTGACTCCATGCAATCATTTGTATTCTAAACAGACGCTTAGGAACAGAAGACAAACAGAAAATTTATCAAATACACATGGAAAGAATGAATGAATATACAATCAGCCTTCTGCAATTTCATTGTGAATTGCCTACAACAACCCATTGCTATCTGAGATCTAAAAGGAGAGCAAATACAGATATTCAAATAAAATGCCTGGTTAACTCCAGAATTGCTCAATGATAGCTAATTTAGTAGTCCTTCCCCCTTCTTATAGGCAAAACGTCAACGATGACATGTTCCCAGCCGCACTCTGCATATGCAATTAAGTAAACTTAAAAAATTGGGCAAAACTTGGTTCACCAGTTTCTATTCCCTTGAATTTATAAGCCGTACGACTCACAGATAGATAAATAGAAGAAATAGTGGTACTATGGAACTTTTCCATCACATCTGTCTAATTAATTAAGGATAATTCGCTACAAAGAGGTATTAGGATTGTGACACGTAGAAGACTCGACCACATGCCAAACAAACCACCAAAGTGCATTCACAGTAGCGACAAAGAAGCACACTCTTTGCATTTTATTTACCAAAAGTTTGTCTGGTAAGCTACTTTTGTGACTTCATTCAAATTCTACCAATAAGCAATGCTACTGATGTACTGAAAGTGTTGCTACTGAAAGCAAGGGGAGAAAAATTTTCCCAGCCACAACCCTTTCTTTCTCTCGCTNCTTTCTTTCTCTCGCTCTCTCAAAGTTTTTATATTACTTATCAGTGTCTCCCTAACAATGTACACTCAATTTCCTACGCTGACTTGTTAGGGTTGAGAGGAAGAGTGAGTGAATATTTTGATTCATTTCAGCGTGCGGACTGTGTGCAACGGACGAGCTATAGAAATAAATCATAGAAAGTTCACAGAGTGAAAGGAGAAGCTAAATCTGCAGTTAATTCAATTATAAATTATTCATCCATCCAAACATCAAAGAATTTTTATCATTTGTCCGTCTCACTTGGTTAGGTTTGGAGTGGTCTTAGATGTGATAAGTCTGTCACAGCGTCATGTCTCTCACAGAAAAAAGGTATGAATTTGATAGTTCCGAATCTCTTCTGATATATTTAGTACATATGTATGGTAGCATGTACATACTATACGAATTTGTGTACTACAGTTGTATTTGCAGACACTTAAATGATTGAATGAAAATGCGTACATTTCGAGGTAAAAGTTCTTGAACAGTATTTGGATACACATTCTATAAAGAGGAAATAAATGTATACATTTAATGCCTATATTGCTGCCTATAAGTAAGATGTGTAATGTATTAGGCACTTCAGAGTACGATTTGAAAGTAGAAACTCTCATTCTGCTTTAGCATGCATAGAAATCTAATGTAGATTGAGAATTGAGGGAAATAAAATGAAATCAAATTGGATTGGTGCTCATCCCTTCGAAATTCTATCAATTTGTATCTCTGCTCGTTCCTTCTCTGGAAAACTTTCTTCTTGGGAAGCGACCGTTCCAGGAAACGAAGCAAAAATATACACGAAAACCTCGTGTTTTACCAAAGTTCCTTCGTGTGTGTAACTGAATGGATGTAATGGGTTACTGGACTTGAAATATCGACGATTGCCTAAATCCGTCGGCCCAAATCCCAACAAGATTCCAGCTACAGATTGACAAAGCGGTTGAAGAAGAGTTACTGAAAACAACCCAGTGATGAGGATATATAGAGCATAAAGCAGTGCAACGTTTGAGTGCACTATATTTTCTAGTTTTAACGGATTTTTATATGGTGCAGCCCAGTTAGAACTATTTTCTACTCTTATTCTCTAGTTATCATCATCGTTGATATAGAAAATCGAGAGGAACCTGAGGATGAGTCTTTCATGAAATGAATCATCGAATTTAATCGAGTCAGCAGCATCCATAGAAATTATTAGTTGTGGACTATGTATATATGTGAAACGTCACCAGGATGGATAGAGAAGGTGGAGATACTACATTTAGTATACGTATGGGAGAAATAGTCTATCAAACA
>JABASC010001156.1:10255-26530 GCA_019776185.1 Plutomurus gul | reverse complement strand
GAGTCAGTGTCTGTACCTTGAAGTAATACGACTCCAGTGATGAAATGCATACTGTACATACTTACGTGTACTTATTTAGGACTTCTGGGTATGAATTACACAGTATCCTGAAATAGCCTTTGATTTGAAAAGGAACCGTATAAAAGCATTATCAGTACATACTTATGTACATGATTCCACTCTAGTCAGATAAATATATTTGGAGTTCAAGGAAATTTAATCTCTCGTGTCTACAAAATAATCTTCTGCCAGCTCTACGATGCGAGAAGTCCGTTTGGATTGTCCCTATCATATCAGCAGTGCCTGTTCACGACCACGTAGTTCATTCAGAATCTACATGAAATCAGACCTACACAAAAGAGATACGAAGAGAGAGAAACCTCGTGAATGCACCTAAACCACATACGCATTGTCATCGCAATTATCTCTTCCTACCTCAGGTCGAACAGACACCACTGCGAACTAACCATAAGATAAGTAATCGTATTATGCTGCTAAGGTAGTTTCATTTATTCTCTATTGAGCAGCTTTTTCTTCTAGCCTTTCAACAACTGAGCAGTAAAGTCTTGTTAACAGAGATGAGATGAGAGAGTCCACATACATTACTATATGTATATGTATATATGTATAAGAACCAGATCAGATTGGCTTTGATTATTAACCTGCCCTTAAATTAGGGCAGGTTGATGACTCACATCATACATGACAGACAGAAAGACATTCTTAAGGGGAGGTGAGTACGCGAACCTATTGCTTAATGCGAGTTGTTTTCTCAGAGAGAGAGAGAGATAGAGAATCACTATCGCCATCACATCATTGCACCCCACAGAATCATCAATAGTGTTATTTACCTTTGGATCGGAGGGTGGAGTGACTTTACGAGAGAATGAGTGACATCCACATCACATCCAAAACATATCAAGTAGGATCTGCCCGTAACTATTTACTATAATGCTCATAGCGCTCTGTCAGTTATATTGTTATGTCCAGCTCAGCCTTTTATTCATAAATACTTGTTACCAGCTTGGTGATAAATGGTCACATCTTTCATACGCTGATTCTTTTGTCTTTCATATGTACGTACATATCTGTGTACGCAGAAGCAGTGCAGTGGAGAGTGGGGAGAAATGAAGAGAAAATTTAGAGAGAGAACTCTTTTGACTATTGACAGCATCTTTCGTTAATGAACTGTGAAACACTACAAGAAGGTTATAATGGATGATGTGTTCGATTTTTTAATAGGCAGACAGAATCGCATCTGATCATTTAACTTTTTTCACTTATTTTCCTTATTCGAGGGAATTTCAGGCGATTGCCTCATAACCGTTGCCTTTTTAGAGCTATGATCATGTTCGTACGTGCACTTCATATTTATGAGCATTGGGCGGATCGGCAGTGTGCTTACCTACTACACTAACAATAAGTACATTGACATTATTTTAAGACTTTTCTTATGTGGTCTTCACACACACACACACAGAGAGAGAGAGAGTAGAGAGAACATTAATATTATACAGAAAGGTGAGTTTGTATGAACGTTTTGTATTTGTACAAGACATCTAGAAGCAAACGCCCAATTGACAGCACACTGCTTACTGGCAGTCGACAAGACAAGGCAGCCAGAAGTAGTCTACTAATGAACATTATCTGTCTGTAAAAATCATCGGTCAGGCATGTCTTGTCTGGATGCAAGTAGAGATGGAACAGTTTTCAGTGCACAAAGTCGAGTAGTGGTCCCTGTGAGACAACTCTTTTACAAAAGGCATGGGCAGAAAGGAGAAGCTTAAGATGGACGTAGAGATAACTCTACCTAGCCGCTTTTCTGCGGTTTTATTTGTGGACTTAATTTTAAATGGGGAAAAGTACACTAATTTGAACCTTCTGGTCAAAATTTGGGTCAGATCAGCAGCTCACGGTGCAATTCAATAATTCACGTCTAGTCGCTTCATTTTCCTGATTACCATTGGTGATAAAGTCTGCTTCTACTAAAACAGACAACTTTTAACAACTTTGTGTCCGCTTTCTTAATACTTTTGTTTATTTATTTAATACACCTACTGAAACAGATAAACACATTCTGCTGTGCTACTATAGGTAAATGGAGAATGCCGACTGTATAGCTGATTTAGATTTTAGTCACTGGTTTTTCTGGAAATTTCTTTCAAGTACTTATAATAGGATATTTTCAAAATCTCCACAAAAGTGAGAAAATAGTCATAAAACGTATACAATACTTTTCTGCATCTGTGCTGCGAGTCAACAGTCACTGTTGACCTATTAATGTTAATTGTATTTACAATGAGACAGTCATGGGAAGGACTACGCTCAAGACTTGATAACCCACCTTTCCAATTACCGATGTATTTACTCGTCCTACGTATCCTTGCCTCTGTCGATTGCCCAGATTCACTGTACTACAGGATTTAATGTACATAGTAGTCTCACGTTAAGTTTGTCCTATTCATAAAAATACGTGTAAATGCAGCATAAATAAATGAAAAACTACTTTACAAAGGCAAACCATGCTAAATTGATGCTTTTTCAAGAGAAATTCGAAAGTATGGAAATAACATTACGGAGACAAGAAAGCGCAAAGTTCTTTTGTTTATTGGCTGCCTCTGTGATTTCCATTTCAGATTCTCTACTGTTTGCCTTACCGACTGCCGCATACATTTCCTTGACCACTGGCTCTGCTTAACCACTAATCGTTGAGAGTAACTTAAAAAGATAATATTGGTTCTTTGGCAATGTGTTTGATCTCATCATGGAGCTTACCAGCTATAATCAATGGAGCCACTAAAAAAAGTGGAGAACCGATGAACTTGGCTAGTGCGCCTTTTACCCTGCCACCATCCAAACGCAAAAACAGTCGTATCTTTCTACTGGTTGCGTTTCCTCTAAACTCTTTTTCAACGACGGTGCACATTTTCATACGTGGACACAAGATGTTAAACATATTTATTTCGATACGATCACGTGTGTGCTTTGCTATATTCATATAAATAGAAAGAATTAACCCGTGACTCACCACCCATGAACTATATTTGTAACGTAGATAACATATTTTTATTTGCAGGCTTAATTGGACAATTTTCTTATGAATATGCACTAGTAAAATACATTTTTCAAAGACCTGGAAGAGATTTTCCTTCCGTAATGGCTCGTGGTTTGCTGTAGTATAGGTGTTCCCGTTGCCCTCACTCACGAGATACGAGTCGCAGTCTGCGACTACGATATTTATTTAACCGGGATACCGTGATTATTTTTTAGGAATCGATTTTTAATTATAATTGTTATTTTTAGATAGATTATTCCTATTTAATTTATTACTTGATCTAATATTTGTTGGAAGTTTGTAACTTTGAACATGTACATAATGCAACGTACTAATTGTAAGTAAAAATAAATACATCATAATTTTTTCAAAGCATTAATTATATAACTCAAGTGTAATGCGAAACGGTCATACAACGAATAACAAAAATATAGTCCTGTATGTGCTTTGACATGGAGCGGAGACGGACAGAAGACTAAGCGGGTGCAATTTGCCTAAGAAGAAGAAAGTGCACTGTAATATCTTTGCATTTGCCAACACCTTTGTGTATAATCATTTTAGTAAGTGTCAGTCTCAGTTTTCCTCTGGAGGAAATGATCACAATGTACACATATGTATTTATATACAAAATGTAATTACCTAATTAAATTCTAAATTATGGCATGCACTTTCTTAGGCACATTGCACCCGCCTAGACTTCTGTCCATCGAAGTACAATACATAAGAGCATTTGTTGTTATTAGTTGTATCACGGTGTTAAATAATTCATACTTTGAGTAAATGTATTATAGTAGAGCATATTCATAAAAAAATTATCTAATTATGCCGACAAATGTATGTACATACCTAAAGTTTACAATCAAGTCGTATTCAGTTTCCACATAGGTGATAGCTCCGTGTTTTAGCACAATAGATGAATACAACGTGCACACGGAATGAGAACACACTCTCGATTTTCTTTTCCGCTGCGAATTCCCGTAGTTAAGACTCAATTTACATAAGGAGCAAACCAAGTCATAAATATCATGTCATGGTCATCAAATTCATGCATAAAACTCAGAATTGAGTTAACCTGCAAGATATAAAACGTAACAAAAATCGTAAATCAACAAGCCTCATAGGGTTGCTTATAATTTTTACGATTTCAGATGAGAATCGCACACATTCAGAGGTGGGAATGTCAGGTTAGAAACAGAGTGAGCATTACATTTACATTCAAACTCAAGCAACAATATTAATCTATTCTACAAGAATTGGCACTTCCACATTTAAACACGTTTGTCTATAAATGATAGGAAAAATGCGAATGCTGTCTTGTTTAACACGGCAATAAGAAATCAAGAATGACAGCAGAAGACGAATACAGTAATCAAATTATATGTCTTGTATTCTCACTCCATGTACTAAAACGAGCAGAATTATGTATAGGTAATATCATAATACAGTATTTTATGTTGGTTGCAAAATGTGTACCATTTGTACATATAAGTACGTATACATAGGAATAATGTGCAGCATGTATGTATATTCATGCGTAGGTATACTTATGTGGTAACGTAGGGGTGAGCATATATAAATGTGCCCAAGCTGTCTGCAATAATAAGAAACAAGATCGTTTGTGAATGTGAAGCAAAGTGCAGTCCAAATGCAAACAAGAGGCATTGACATTCAATTCCACATGACACACACACACTAGCATTATTGCACATGTATAACTGTTTACATAGGGACTGTTTTATATATGACGTGACGCTACGGGAGAGAAGACTAGATATTATGTAGATGCTGTTCTGTGTTTACCTACTTCAGACATGAAAAGGTGACTGAGTGTATAACAACAATCAGCACACAGGAATATCTCTTTCATTTATCCCATGTCATGATAGTGTACCTACTATTAGAAGAATAATAGAATGTATTATTTTGTACGTGTGAAGTATGAACTATCAAAGTTTTATCACTGGCAGTCCTGTCTTGACTTTTTCTTGTCTTGAGTTACAGATAATACAAGCTCAGATAAAATTGTCCCGTCTACCCGTTCTACTGTGGGAACAAAAGTTGACTAGAGCAATAAAATATTTTTATTTATTTATATCAACTCATCATCATAAATTATTTACTATAAATGTTTCATCGTATGTCTTCAAGCCACAGACTTCTCCAATTCACATTCACACTCTGTGTGTTTAGCTAGACATTGAATTCAGATGTAATGTGTTCGTGCAGAATAGTGCAGATAACTAATAACAATTAAGTCAGATATGAAAGGTAAGCATATAGTATTAGAGTGTCTGTGTCTGTGTGTGGGATCTACTAATGTATATACTTTGTAGGTATCTAAAACTCTTTCGTTTACTCGAAGTAGTAGTAGCAGAGTGCGAGCAGTGTACGGATGTCACTGCAGATTATATCTACCCACTCGCTGATTGTCTTTGGAATAAAAATAGGAATAAAAGTGAGCGAGAGAATGAATGACTGTTTCTCATGCCATTCTACTTGCATTCACTTCACTTTCATGTCATAAAATTTCTTTGTAGGCACACTACAACTATTTGCGGTCTTGGATATTTTATTTACAAGATAGATAGAGTATTGTGTGCACTTTGCGTTTGTTTACTCTTTTATCGACAGATCCTCCACAACACCACAGTCAGCAATGTTAATAACTGCTAATAACAGTATTCAGCGGGTTCTAAAGCGGATATGGTACTGTAGTATTTAGTATACAGTCTAGAATCATTTGCAAAAGTGCATACGCATGCACATATAGTACATAGTACTGTATATATAAACAGAGCCCGTTCCCACACACAGGACACGCTAGACAGACTCACTTACACTATTACAGACATGCATTGCATTTTTTGGTTTACGTCTCAAGAAATCTTGAACGCAAAGCTTTCTCAAAGTTATCATCACAGTTATGTTCCATTCAGAGTGAGTACATGCCAACTAATCGATTTAGTAGTTATGTAGGAAGATACTACAGTATGGGCGCACATAAATACACATAAGATGTGATTGCATGGTTCCCGTGGCTTGTTTTCGGAAACCGTATAGATGGGATATATCCATTAAGTGTAATGACATTGTTGATACTGTAATCTGTATACGATGTATGAATGAACTATAAACAGAGTCACATATTCTTTCAATTTCATAGAGACACTTGACACATACAGAGCAGAGAAACAGTCACGTTCACTTTTTAAAATGATAAAACAGAAAGTTCTCTAGCTCAGCCTTGTACACATACTTGCATTTATTTCCATTTAAATAACTGTGATTTTAATTGCTTTGTATTCTATTTCTAGTCTAGAGTATAGTTTCTTAGTGTAAAGACTGTACTACTCTCATGGAAGGATTCAATTGAGAAAAATGTATCGTTGTGAATAACTGAGCTCATTGAATCCAATGAATATAATGGAGTCATTAAATTAATTATGTACATATATCTGTGCAGGTACACACAAAGAATTTAATGTTGCTATTCAGAAAATGTCTTTTAAAAGCCAATTGCTCGGATTTTTCGCTCAGCCGCTGTAAGGTTTTGTTTAGTAGTCATCGCCCTGACATACTCACATCGCAAATCAACGGAGCAGACAGGACAACAGCTTCTGAACTTTCATTTTGATGTATTTACATTGTGCTACTATTGGACAGTGTGCCTGTATGTACAGCATTAGAGGTGATGTCATCTGATGTGATGTGGTGACTGATGAGATGATGAGAATCCACCGAGTAGGAACTTGTTCATGTGGCTCAACCAGCAGGAGACAAACTGAAATGACAAAGATGCCTTTCTCAGATTGTACAGGTTAAGCTTTTGAGACCTTAAGTATCGTTTGACAGAAGAGGAGACATAGAGGAGTGTGTTGTTTTGGTATGTGGTTCTGTGCCGTCCTGCCAGCCCCTATTACTGAGAAAAGGACTACGTGCAGCAGTCAAGACAAGACAAGACACCGACTTGACACAAAGGATCACTGTGCAAGACGGCACAACCTACAAATACGTGTCCTACTACCTGTCTGCCTTAGCACAACTATATTTACTTATTAAATGTAACTAATTTTGACATAGCTACACAAATGAAGTGCAGTGCACACAGAAAGAGGACTGTGCATCAGGCGCAAAAGGATTAAAAGGAGACGGAATAAAAAGAAGACAGCCACAGAGAAAAGTTCGTGGGTTTCACAATCGTTGGCACTGTGCAATGCTGCTGTGTCCCTGTCCGAAGGATTTGTTGAAGCAAGACCACGAGACAACACTTGACAGGACTCGTTTAAGGAGAACAAAGAAACATGACAACAGACAGACATCATACAGTCAGTGTATTATTATGGAGCTATTGTGCTGTTGTCGTGTTAAAAAATTTGCCATTTTTAAAAGTTGCATACTGC
The DNA here is from genome assembly GCA_019776185.1 of Plutomurus gul. Lineage (NCBI taxonomy): Eukaryota > Metazoa > Arthropoda > Collembola > Entomobryomorpha > Tomoceridae > Plutomurus > Plutomurus gul. The sequence continues at coordinate 19,075 of JABASC010001156.1, read as the reverse complement.
TGATAGATTTGGACATTCGTGTTGTTGGTCAAAATCTGTTGGATGTGTGATACTAGGTGATTTTCTTTGTAGAATGAGATGCTGCATAGATAAAACTTATATTTAGCTGTAAAAGGATCATTAACGTTTGTTAACATTCCTTTTCTATTCAATGCATTAATTTATTTTATTTATTGACTCATTGAAATGGAAATTCAAATTAATGATACAATTAACAAATAACTTTTTATTGTGACTGGAAACTAATAGGATATTTTTGCCACGCTTTTGCTACAATTGTGGTAGCCCACCTGACATTTATTTTAGCAATAAATTAAGTAGGATGTTATCGGCCGAGGAAATGAACGATTTTCTTTTGCTGGTCTAACTTTGCAGGCACATTTAAATGCCACTTTACAAATTCTTCAGGTATAATATTAACAATAAAAATATATACCTATATTACAGGTAGTTGTAGGGAGGTATCATATTAATTTCAATCAAGGTTCTGTGCGATGCATTTCTCTATTTTACCTACATTATATATTATTTGTATAATCTAGGCAAGCCAAATTTCAGCTGGTTTTAGTTAATGGAGTGATTATTGCAGAAATCTCATCCTGCGAATGCATGCGTATCATGGTACTACTGAGCAAGAGATAAAGTAATGTGCCGTAGCATACATATGTATTCTAATAATAATAGTAATAATACAAAAACGGAGAAGAAACGACAATGGAGATTTCAACACTACATTCGCATTAGAATTGTTCACCGTTCTCTCTGCAAGAGTTATTACCACGTGCATTGAATGATTTCATTCTTACATGCGATATTACTTGTCAGTCTGAAGATTAGTACTTAAGATGTATTTTTACAGATTCAGTCGAGAATTCATTTCTCACACTTAATCTAAATGTTGCATTGTCCCGTAATTGGATGAGACAGCAGCAGTAATTTTATTGCATGAAAACAATTGAGCATGTGTGTGAATTAAGTGAATATTTATATGCTACGTTTTGCACAGAGTATAATGCACTCTGAACAAAAATTTATTTGCACGATTCTGTCACTCCACTCCTCTATTCCAACACTAATATAAATACTTACTGCCAATGTTAAAAAAATTTAAATGGAAAAATCTTTAACACTAATGTCCAAGTGTTAAGGCAATAAATCAAAATATTTATAATTTCTCTTTAGGATGTAAATAGATTTATTTGTAGAGTCAGGTCTTTAAACTAACATTTTATGTGTTATTTGTAGTGAAACTAAGCACTCTTTCTGGATTTTGTTCTCATTAATTTTATTAGTTTGTCTACATAGGATGTAACTCCTCTCAAGTCTTTAACTTGCCAAAGCGCAAACTTGAAATAAGGCATAAGGTAAAGCCATATTGTATCTTCAGCAGTGACCTTTGTACATGTTATTTATCATTCTCACATCGCCTCTTGTAAGATTTCGAAGTCCTATTTCCGGTCTCCCGTCATTATCAATCTTCCAGTAGTAAGCGTCGGTTTCATTTGTAATTTTCTGTAAATGGTAAAAAATGTTTCACTCTGAACAAAATATTTCAAATACAAAAATTATTCTCAACAGCAGATCATCAGATTATATAATGTAGATACAAGAAATGTTCACATGCGGAATAATAGTTGCTTTCCCGTCTTTAGAGAAAGCTATGTTTCTGTAATGCATAATGCTGGCATAGTTATAGGGAAGGCCAAAGTAATCAAATTCCATGTCCATGCCCATACCACGGTTCGTCGCGAAATTGTGCCGTTTGTCTTTAATGCAATAAATTCAATTAGCATAAAAAAATAAACGCGCAGGTTCAAAACAAAAATAAATGAGAAAATAGACCTTTTTCTACATGTTCAAGATGTATTTTGATGTATTTATCCCTGTCACTTCTTTGATGCTCATGCGAAAACCCAATCGAGTGAATCAGCTCATGGCAAACAGTTCCAATTCTCCAACATCCTTTGCCCAAGTTGAGATTCTGCAAATATTGACTAGAAAATGAGATTGGGCACATTAAATGCTTTAATATCCGTGTACCTAAAAACATAGACTCATGGCTCAATCTGCAAGAATGAAATTGAATAAGTCTCGATCCGTCAACAGGCACGTCCTAAATTGCATTCAGTTGTTTTAATAGCATGGCTCCTTCTCTGGCGAGTGAACAGGTAGGTCTGTAGCACCAAAATGTTTTTTTAAACTTGACGTTGCGAGTAATGTCTAATAAGGTAAATCGCTTATTACTCAAACTAATACAGATAATTTTCTATTGGATTTAGTCCAAGTTTTTATTCCTTCTACCTCCCCTGCACTTTCCTCTAAAATAGGAGATCTAATTATGAGATAAGTACAGATTCTCAAAAATCTTCCGCTTCCATCGATCACTCATTGATACAATTTTCTTCGGATTCGGTTACGGTTAACCGACTGAATTTGAACTTTTACAGCTTTTAACGGTTCGGTTACAACTTGTAACCATAACTGAAACTAACGGTTACAATCTTTGTACTCGGTTACCGGTTTTTGAAACCAAAGAAATTCGGTTATCCGCTGGGAGCCCTCTGCACTATGTTCACTCCGACAGTAACTTATTCTGCATACACACGATGTTAGTAAAATGCAAAAAGAATATTAGAAATTTAGTATGCCAAAAGGTTTGTATTATCCATTAACCGTAACCCGGTTTTTTGGTTACACAGTGTAACCGTAACCGACCGGTTTCGGCTTGGTTACACTGTATAGAGTAAACCAAACCGAAAAACGCAATCGAAACCGTAACCGATACAGCACAATACATACAGTGTGCAAGTGAAGAAGTGATCTAGAGCATTAAGTTGATTTACCTGTTTCCCTCGATTAAGGAAGCCCACATGGGCATAGCAGCCACTTTCCTTGTAGCTGATGTACAGGTAGCTTTTCTCTTTTGTACGAGGTACGAAACGTATACAGGTGTAATCTTCAAGTAACTCCATAGCTTCGTCTAGTATTTCCTTCATATCATCAGCTTCACAAATTGCAGCAGCCAGACATACACAGAAAGGTATCAATTAACTTTTAAGACTAAATGCTAGCTAATACATTTTGTATTGTAGTAAAGGGGTATAACGATATGCAATATCTTGCTTGTCATCTCTATTAAACTCACTTAGACCTTTTTGGATTTTAAACGGTATAATTCCTTTAGGCCACCTGTATTTATCTGCTTTGAGACCTGCCCTCGTTTTCGTCATCATGAATATCATGTCGTCAACCCTCATGAAGGATTCACTACCTATTTAAATTTAACACACACATATTGGGTAGGTAATTAACTCAACAAAGCAAACCTAGGTAAATTTTACAATTTAATACAAGTTGTAGAAATTAAAACTTCAAAAGGCAGAAAATAACTCCATAAGTTTTTGAAATTACTCCAACCTTCACTGGAAACAACACAGCATACTTGTAGTAGACAAGCAATGACAGTGTAAAATGCAATTTTGCAGGTGTACATTTCATTTGCTGGGAGTGTTAGTCAAAAGTTGATTCGAAACTGAGGAAGAACAAACAAGAAGGGGAAATAAAGAATAGTGTTATTTCCAGCAGATTGTGCTTAGAATAATAAAATCGGTATTATTAATGATGTCATTCAATTGCAAATATTATTCCAGCGAATAAGGCTTCATTGAATCTAAAATGGAACAATACAATAACATCCACTGCCGGAAGTATTTAAATATAACTCTGTTGTTTTGAATTTAAGAGTTAGGAACATAGTTGTACTGTCATAAAATATGCATTACTAAACGTGTTCAGTTCTATTTTTCCGATCTTTGATTTTAGAATAAAGCGCGTTAGACGAAGAGTACAGACTTGAACTTTTCAGTACATAGGCCTGGAAGAAATCTTTATCTATAAAAGCGCATATCTTGTTTTTGTGTATCGAATTGTATGTATGCGATATAGCTTTGAATGTTTTGATCGTCTTTGAAAATCGTAAAAGTTGGACATTTGATCGCCCTTTCTATAGCTTGCGCCATCATTTCCATGAAAAAACATGAAAAAGTATAAATTTAGAAGGAAATGAGAATTTGTGCACTCCGAATCGTCCCAAATTTGGTAGTGTTGAGAGCTCAAATCACTTAGCTACTCCATAGTTTCGAATTTAATTGTGTGCATTGATTGCTCTTTATGTTTTGGCGATTTTATGAGCCAATCCTTCTCCGGAAATCATTTATGAATTCTTTTTATTCTGGATTTGCATTACTTGGGCATTTTTAAATCTACAGATTTGAAATTTTCCTAGTATTACATAAAGGTTTATTCTTGCCTTGGTGAAAATTTCAAGTCTGTACACTCAAATCCTAAAATCAAAGATCTGAAAAATAGAAGCGAACACCTTCAGTAGTATTTATGCTGTTCCCTTCCCCACGCGACGCGCTTTCCGTCTCGTTCTTACATAACAAGTAGGTAGCACACAAAGACACTAGAATTACACGTGCACATTTACAAAATCTTTGCGTGTACACAACATCCAAATTCTCACACACATTACAAAAGTGTTCACTTAACAATTTATTATGAACAAAAGAATGCTTTTAAGGTGACAATGGCCATTTTTTGTTTAATTAGTTGGTACAATGTTTAAGTGTCTCCCGCCATTTTCTCGTCATCTCATATCACCTGAACAGTTGTTCTTCAGTCTCGCACAATAGGAATGTCAATCATTGCCTTTAGCCTCAACTAACACGTTAAAAATGTATAAAGGCACTCAAGGCTACCATTAAACTTACATAACAGCCTTACAATAGGAATGTCAATCATTGCCTTTAGCCTCAACTAACACGTTAAAAATGTATAAAGGCACTCAAGGCTACCATTAAACTTACATAACAGCCATACAGAGATAATATTGTGGTGGGAGAAGATCACCGGTATAAGGTACTGTTTTTCTAATTACGAGTGCTTCCTCAGTTGTTATCCCAGCAGACTGCAGGAATTCAAAGCTCCTACTGGCAATACTATGTAATGCACATTTTCTAATTAAAGAATGAACACGCAATGGAATTGTGGTCTCATTCAATGGTATTTACTACTTTATGCACCACCAAACATTACCGACGATGAATTCCACTCGTCGGATCTTAGATTTTATTTTTAATTGGTAGTACCGAGTCCAGAGTCCTCTAAAATCTGTCTGTTGTTTGTTCTAAAGCTATAAATTTCCCTGAAAAGGATTTCTTCTCCTCGTTATCTCTTACAACGTTGTTTGCCGACACGGTGCGACCAAAGAGAAACAAAGAATTTTTCCCGACATTAGTTGACAATTAACCGTCTTCGGTTATTTCCATCCGAAACTTGGGCAAAGAACAAAGGAAAAAACACAACCACAGGAAGACTCAATATAAATGACTGTCGTCACGTCAGGTACATTCCCTTACTGTTTGGATTTGCTTATGTGATTTTTGGGGTCTGCAAAGCCAATTAAGAAAACCCTGCCGCCTGGATAGCAGTAAAACCAGCATGTCGAAGGCATCGTTCTTTATAGCATTCTTAATATTGATGTTAAGCCTTTTCTATTTGGTAAATAAATAAAAATAAAGTTTAAGTAATCCGACTTCATTACAGATATTGTGAGAATCAGTGTTTTCTTATTTATTTCAAGAAAGTCCTTCCCTTAATTTTTTACTGATAAGCTTTTAGTGTCTCCACGTTCGGCTCGTAAAATGAAAACTTTTAGACATTTTTATGGAACCATTTGCATTTATAAACTAACGTAGGCAAACACACAGTGTGTCTACCTGTTTAAAATCATCTAGACCTAAACACTACTGCGATTTGTCTAGTCTAGCCACGCCAAGTGTACTTATAAATTTGAAAAGTGGTCTGAGACTAGAACTAAACCTTTAGGCCTTATTAGGCTTCAATTTCATTATGTATGTATGTTCCATGAATCCACAGAGTGATATCTAATTGTAATAGTGAACAGAACAAACTTCATATACAATAAGTGAATGGTGTATAAATGAACCAGCGTCTCTCGTCAAGTGAAGCAAAAAAGTCTTTCTCATCCTCATTCACAATATTTTTGTGTTGTTTCCCTATTATTTTCATTCAAGAAGAACCTTTCATTACAATGAACCTATTTAGCACAGTGCACTTTATTCCATTTATTACGTTGTCCCAATGCTCTGTTGATTTAATACCTGTTGATTCCACCTTAGCATCTACGAACGAGTGTATAGCTTTGTGCAAGGCTTCTCATTTACGTCTGATTCTTTATATGTATGTCTGTGTGAGTAGTACCTTTTACTTACCTTACTTAAAGTTCACTTGTCTCATTACTACTCTCACTTTCATTGCGGGGTGAGTCGCGCTCTCTGCGAAAATGATACATTGAATCAGATTCAACTGAACATTCAACGTTCAAGGCTTTGGCACGGTATCCCATTCCCACGCTATCACTATCACTTGTTGTACACACCACACCAACACAACATAACCTAAAGCAATTACAATTACTACAATCCTTTCATTTCAGCCCATTTTATTATGAATAACTAGTTACAATACATATTACTGCTATTACAATAAGAGAATGGGGCAGCAAGCAGAAAAGAATACACACGAACAACAGACTGCACACACATGTATCAAATAATGAAGTCGAGAGACCCACACGCTCCTAACTTGACTTTGTCAGCCACACAAAGCTAATTATGCTACCCACCACTTATTTACTAGTCATTTAATACCAGCTACTATATATTTACCTTTGGTATTAGCGACTACAAAAATACCTGCAGTATATACACAGACTGCGAGTGGAAAAATCCGTCCAAGGTAGAAACGATAGATTCATTCACACAAATTGCAGGTCAGGTCGTGTCGCCAAAGGAAATAGAGGTTGAGAGAGAAGGGTCCGTTTTTTGCTCAACTAGTTTACACGAAAGGAGACCTGTGGCTCTGGCTGAAACAAGTCACGCGTATCATCGCATGATCCGATCTATTGTTAGTCATTTCAATTCCACTTTTTCATGAATTCATCCAGCTACAAGTGGGGACTGTTTTACAACTACCTGTCTCTCTGCCAAGCATGTAAATCCGGAGACCGTCGGATTACGCTCGGAACTACTAGCCATCATTTTGTCAGTCAATGGTGATTTGCTGTATTCCCTTATTGAGCAAACATTCATATATTCGCAAGCTACTGCTACTGCACATTATTTCTGAAGAATACCTATTTACCTAAATGCTGACAATTATTAACTTATACATACAGATCAAGTGGTGGTAAGCAGAAGCATACAGAAACTTTAATTCACAAATGACCCCGACTTTATTCTATTTTCATGATCGATTAATACTTGAATTAACGACATGAGTACATCTTATTGTAAGTTTGCTTCTAATTGTAGTACATTACTAATAGCAGTCCCCAAAGTAATAATTATGCTGACAGATCTTGTCAGCAATATTTTACATGGAGATGGAAAGCCAATTTAAACTTAGTTTAACGATCGCTAAAGCACAAAGACATCTCATAAATGCTTTATGTATACAATTTCGTTCAAGTGAGTATCATTAAACCAAGTAAAACACTGAAACGGCTAAAATGATTGCAATAAAAACTTTTAGTATACGTTATAAAATATTTACAAGTCGATGACAAATCACTAATGCAGATTCCCACAATGAATCTGCTGAGAAGGAATCGTTGAAGACAAACTGCTTATTGTGGGATAAAACTAGTATCAATGTTTATATCTGACAGCCAGCTTAGAGGCAGCAGTACAAACATGTTTAGTATTTGTCTACTTCCGATAATGAAGTTTCACAATACTTTCTTTTATGACAACAACGAAGTAAGCACAAACGGTTGATAACGTGTTGCAAGCAGCTCGACTGCAGATAGCGAGCCTGGGAACGAGCGAGTGGAATGACAAACACAACAAAGCGTAAGCTCAGCAAAGCATGACACGAAGCATACGGTAGCCATCAAAATAATTACAATATGCGTCAGTCACCCAAAACCTCAGAAAAGACAAGACATGGGCTCAGCAAGTGTGGAATTCCTCAAGTAAAAGTTAACTTGTGTGTTTAAGTAGCTACTCGTATATAATAATAGCACATATATAGCATGGTGGTGTATAGTAAAGAGAGTCCTTGTACTTCGTCATCAAATAACACGATGGTTCAACTAGTTCACTTATCCAGACCACCGAACCGTCGTCATCATCACTTCACTTACTGCCACCAGCACCACGGATACTTATAGCATTAAAATACCTACACACAGAGATACGCTCAGGCATTCCCACATTATGAAAAGCAAGTCTCCAATTACAAAAGAAAGTGTTAAGTTACGAGAGGCTAAGAAGTTCTCTTACCATGATGTGGCTAATGTACCCAGAGATATAATAAACACATGTAGTCCGCTAATGCTCGCTGTAATAAGTACATGCATGTATGCACAGATAAAATTTTACAGAGAAGAGTACGCTCTGTGAGTATTCCAGAAAGGAATGTGTTTAGAGTAGTGGTATATGTAGTTATATAGTACATACATTAAAATTGCACTTTTACTGTTGTGTGGTACGCTTTCGAAAAGAAACCAGAAACAAATACTTAGACATTATGAAAAGAGTAGCTACTATATGCTAAATCTCTTATATAAATAGAAATAGCATACATTGTACTGTACTGGGTACACATATTTTTATATAAACGAGAAGGCTATTTATTACTCACTATGAGAAGAAAGGAGCAACAAAAAATAATTTTAAGGGTTACAGTATTAGTGTTATAGTGTGTCTACTTATAGCATGTGTGTGTGTGTGT
>JABASC010001156.1:0-10215 GCA_019776185.1 Plutomurus gul | reverse complement strand
GTTTGGCTGACTGTCTGTCATCAGACGCCTTCTGCCCCTCCACACACACAACACACAACACACAGTTCGTGAAGTATATTCTATATACTGATAGGAAATGTATTCAGCTATTATTGTAACAACTGGTTGAGGCGAGGCAGTCAGCATGGGTCGACCGCTATATACCTATAGTTGGCACGAGCTGATGAGATTGAGATCTATTCAATTGAATTCAGGTTTCCTCCAGTACCGTGAGAACCAAAGCTTCAGAGTTCTCCCAGACAAGCTACCGAATGTAAAGTTGTAAACCGAGTACCTATATCGCCTTCACGACTACCGACCCTCACACAACATATGTGCCCCCATAATGATATTATCAACTGCTGCAGTATATAAGTGTTATAGCTGATACGTGTTTAGATAATGGAGCAAAAAATTTATGCCTTATAAGCCAAGCTGCAAAGAAAAAAACGAAAAATAAGAAGAAGAAGAAGACGACAACACTGGTATTATATTTTCTATAGTGGTATATGTACAATTTAGTGGCTATTCACAATGGTAAAGAGTAAAAGCCAAATGAAGAGCAGAGAAGTGCAGTGGTTGAATTACCATGCATATACGGTCTTATGCTCACGTACATACACAACACACATACTAATGGATAGGTACTACTAAGCTCGGCATTTTCTTTCTTTCTCTGTAGACGTCTATCAATTGCCCCACCACACAACACTCTCTTGCACACTCTATGTATACATATACACACTGAGGTGTATACAACGAAACAACTGAAAGGGATTATTATTTCAACTTAACAACTAGACTTTTTGTACCAATTTTCTATGAGACAAGCCCAGACAAGACAGACAGCAGCCTTTTCTTTTCTTCTTCAAAGACATAAACGCATAATATCGGCTGGATTGAGGAGCACTTTTTTATACAGCTCATGTGTAGCAAGTAGAATAGATGCCTTTTATAGTCTCTTTTTAGATGCATTCACTTGATTCGCCTACACAGCCTTCCGTGCATACCGCTTTTTCTCTATTTTCTTGAATAAAGCTCATAAAATTCTAGATCGCTAAACGATAGTAAATCTATTTGAAAAAAGGTTTAGTGTTTCAGATCACATTATTATCTTTATTTTCTTATCGCTGGTGCATTGACAAACATGAGACGTAAGCACTTTGGCAGTTTTAGTACTTTATACAAACAATGGGATCAGATTATTTTATTTACAAAGGTCAATGCCAATGTGAATTGCCGTTGTGATTTGGATAGCAAAAAAGACTGGATATACTGTAACCAGATTCTTGAAAAAACTTCATGCAATAATACAATAAGAAATATTTTAATTACTGTAGAATTATGAAGTATTTATATAAACACTTTTAATTTGACTTAAAAATCCGAGAAAGTGCTTCCATTAGAATTTGTCCTTTTTGGATTTGTCTAGTGACATAATAACCAACATCATACAAATTACACTAGAAAAGGTGGTACACTATATTACGTGGTGTTGGTGTTGCATGCAAAGGAATAATTATTTAACGCCTGCACACAATGCTTGTCTTGTGTGAAACAGAGGGTTCCGCTTATCTTCATCTCGTTGCATGCATAAATTCATGGATGGGGGTGTGCTTACAGATGAGCCTAGATTCAACTAAATTTTATCCCACACAGTAGCACTGCATTACGTAATTGTTGCATGTGTAAGGAAGTAAGAAGGAATGCGATCACCCATTCTCAACCCCATCCTAATCCCTAGTTCAGCAAGACCCACTGATCTTCTGAACTGCAACATATTCCAGCAGATACATAACTTTCAGATATCAACAAGTAAAGGGGGACTTGTATTTTTACCTGTCCCTAGTAGAGGTTCATGCTAGTAAAAGTATCTCACATTTATAACATCTCTGTAGTAGGCACAGGAAGGGGAAGGTGGTATTCGGATTTGTACACCTCGTGAATTGTAGGATGAGGAATCTAAACAAACAGGTAGTTCTATACAAATAATCATGCAATTTGTATTCTTGTTATTTATGAGGGCCCTGATGGAAGTGAGATCCTCTTTACTAATAATAGATATGCACACGATCCTGATATGGAATTGCATTTTTTTAACCTGATGCATCCAGATTCTAATGACGTTATTACATTAGTGACCCATCCACAATTACATACGATAAACTTAGAATTTAGAGCAAAACTCAAAACCTATTGAACTACTTTTTTTTAAATTATATAACCGGTATTGCAATATACTAAACGTCGTACATACATGCATGTATTTTTATTTTTGTGTCTAATTTTAAATAAATGGAATCAAGGAAAAAAGGTTTTCTTACGTGTTCAGTGTGTGAATACATAATTTTGTTTTTATATTTTTATTTATTCTTAATATAGTTGCATGAACAAGAACATTCAGCTATGACATTACATTTATATACGCTGATTTTTGTGTTTGAGATATTGAAATTACTCTGTTGTGTCCTTACTGACAATGACATCAAAGTCAAGTCAGGTCCATGGTATTCGCTTGCTCACCCGTGGCGCAGTCAATTATACGCACTACGCTCCAGCGACCACTCACCCTGACAAGACTATTATTTCTCACCTCAGTTGGCACAGATTGAAATACAAGTAATAAGTAATCCCTGTATACCTGCATTATAACGTGACTCGTCTAACTCACTGTACTGGAAAGATATTATCTCAGCTCATTGCAAACAAAATAAATTGACTTCCAGACTTTTTCTTTGAAATTGCTCCACAGTTTTTCCACACATGTAATTATAAAAAGTCTTTCGCGTATACTTTGTACATTTTGACACAGAGTACTTGGTGTACTATACAGCTTCTTCTCCTTCCAGCAAATTTAAGAAATTTTAACGCTAATTCAAGGCAACTCTTTCAAAGTACACGAATACTCACTATTTGAGTAAAGTGTAATGCAAGCACGTAGAGAAACATTTAAGATAAATAACATTTCCCGAAAGTTTACTACTAAGTACATCGACAAGGCTCGTACATAACAATTTCGAATGCATAGCTACAATACAATGGCATGTGTGTAGGAAACAGACATAACCTTTCTTTCTTAAGCGTGATCACACCTTGATAACAAGTGCACATATAGTAATACGCTTCATGCATACCAAGAACACGAGATACTTTCTCCCAGCACACCAGACCACTGACTTACTATAATAATAACAATGCCCTAGCTGATGTTTCTGGATTTACTGGCACTAAAGATCCGATCAGAACAATTCAAGTTGAGCGTGAGCCCTTTAGCCCTTAGCGCTACATGTTTTACGGCAAAGTTACAGGAGAGATATTAGCCCGAGTCCAGAGATTTTTCTATTAAAAGTGGAGTAGACCCATGAAATGAAAATGTACTGATTACAAGCAGAAAAAAGTTACTTACTGAGAGACCCACCTTTCCAACTTATCAGTACGTGAGCTGAGAGTAAAATTTAAAATTCAATTTTATGTGCAGCCGTGTAGTCACCGCATACTTATGTTAGTTCGTCTGATTTCTCTTTGTTTTCAATACCCACTCTGCATTCAATGCGATGCCTAACAATAGACGCAGTTTTATATACGATGAATCTCTCGAGTGAATTACGTGGGTTGCTGGAATTGTATAATTTTTCTGGCATGACATAGATTACATTACATGATGGAAACATGACGTGACGAAAACCGAAAAACCCAAGCCTATCGTGTGTGTGTACGTATGCACGGAAAGTAATAATAATCCAAATAAATTCAAGCCACATTAGTCGGGACAGGTTGATCGCTTTTCTTTCTTCAAGGCTCAGGTGGCCTTTTCGGGTTAGCCAGAAGACAAGACTACGCGCATCATTATCATTATTATCATGGTGATTATCGTGCAAACCAAAGCACAAAGCACTAATAATCTGACTACGAAAGGCAGGTAGGAAAATGGTTGTGCTATACCTGCCCCACGTACTAGTATGTACTTCGTATACCAACGATTACGTTAAGATGGAAAATAAACCAACGTATAATATTCCCCCTTCTCTAGAAGTAATCCTCCGTGAGTAAATACTGAGGTACCTCTATATAAGCAGAGTATATACCGTACGTATTCTTATTGTCAATGTAGCAAGCGTAATATTCGAGAAAATGGAAAAATACATAACGTTTCTGTAATTTGGACATTAATGCACTGTGCACGGATGAATGCACTTGAAAAGGCATATATTAGTCACTTACAATGAAATGATCTCCAGGAATAGGAAATGCGAGGCAAAGAAAAGCAGAGTAGTAATAAGGAAAGAGGAACCCTTCTCTCCAGCTCTCTAATCTTTTGCGTGCTCTGGCTCCGGGACAACATTGAATAATAGTTAATATTCCTTGGGAATGGTTAAAAGGGAGCAGGTGTTCATATCTTGATCCTTCTCTCCTACAAATACAACACACACACACAAGAAAAACGTTTCTTTCCCATTCTATGCCAGTATATCTGTTCATGGTCCTTTTGAAATGGTCTGAGATTGTGCTTTGTTGTTGTGTGACATGAAAAGAACCAGAGAACATGCAGACATACACTACTACGTTGGTCGTAGGAGTTGTAGGAATTAGAATTCAATATCTACGAGACAGGACAAGTCCAACAGAGCAAACATCTATAGAAAAAATACTTAGAGAGCAAAGATCGAACGTCGAGATTGCGTAGGGGAAAACGTTCTGTTTCAGGTTCGAACACGTCCAATATATACATAATGTACTGGTATTTGAAAAAAAATAATAGAAAATCGTAAGAGACAGAGAAGAATAGAGGAAAGAACGAAGTAAGGATGACGAAGGAGTAGTGGGAAGATCATTATATCGGTAGGACGCGGTAATGCAATGTTTGAGATTAGGTAGTAGCCGGTAGTGCAATGCGTGGTGGTGGTTAGAGTGGTTACTGCATCATATATTTAATACACGAAGTGAATCTGTAGAAGGAAAGGGACCGACTGCGTGCATTGGGAAGGGTAGGTAGTCTCTGAACGCAATGCTACTCGCGAGCTGAGCCAAGCATCCCCAAAGGGCCAAACTTGTTTGGTAACAACCGCATTTTTTGGGCACGGGGGTGCCTACAGGCACACCGAGCAGCGAGATTCCACACACACACACACACACGTATACTTATGTGTGCATACTTTATACATGTGAGCATGATATATTATAAGCTAGGCTTTGGAAAGGTACATTCGGGTTGAAGTTTCAGGTTACGACGCTACTACCACTGCTCACTCGAATCTATAAGGGCAAATAAAGGTCTTATATACATGAAAGGGATTGCTATATACTCTGACTGAATGTTATATCATCGAATTTTCGTTCCCACAGTCCCACAGTCCCACAGATACAAAACGCAAGTACTAAGTGTGCTCGGCACACCACCTGACACGTTCCGGACAGAGTGGACGACTCGTATATAAAGCCAAGGGGTTCCAACTCCCCTCCTTACATTCCGAACTGAACCTTTCTCCCAAAAGCATCTCTGTCGAGCTCAGAGTTGGGTCCAGACTTACACATTTGCTTCAAACGCAAACGAGACTACTACAAAACTACAAGTTCTCAACTCTTGCATACAGAATTTATCTTTACTAGGAAAACGTTCCAAGTTCTGAGTTTTCTCAAATTCACATCATGTGCCACGTAAACGTAAACGAATCTAACAACGTCACTTCTGCATCTCATCCATGGATTTCTCATGGAGTTAATCAACCTCAACAATCAAAATCGGTAAGTTAAATTTAACATTTTTAAAGATTAACTATTTTCTTAACTGACATTGTATGAGATTTCAGATTGTTCGTTTACTATCATTTGTGAATAGCAAAAACTTATGAATTTTTCTTTTTCTTATTACAGACTCTCCGCTTAAGTCCTTTCAAGAGAGTAGCTAAATCAGCTCGTGTGAACTTAAACCGGTACTGGGGCATGCTGAACTTAAAATCCTCGAAAACGACACCAGAAACTCCAGTAAAATCTCAGCCAATTGACGAATACTCCGAGGAAGAAATGCAAAACCGTATGAACGAACTTTTGGAGGCTCAGGCGAACGCTGAAGAGCAAAATAGTATCAACACGCAAATCGAAGAAAATTCTCCAGTACTTCCTCGCACACTTTTCGTCCGCCAACGCAAACTTTCTCTGCACTCGGTCAACTCCTCAACATTCTCCTCCGTGTCTTCCCACCACCACTATCATCAATCTGACATGGAGATGGACTTTGACGATTCCTGCAGCCAATATTCTGTGTTCCTCTAAAAGTTTGACTTCACCATTAGTATTTAGAATTTAATAGTATAAAGATTTAGTTGCAATTAGTAATTTATTTTTTGTTAACAATCCTCAACGAGACAAGCACTTTATGCCATTGTTCAAATGATTCTCATTTAGCGAATGCAATTTTTCCATGTGACAATTATTTTACATCATTATTTTAATAGCCAACTGAAGACTGTGATATCGTATATTTTGTACTGTTGTAGTACTATAAATATTCCTCATAATTTTAATCAAATCAAACCATTATCAGTTTCGCATTCGATACACAACTGTAATGTAGTGGTTGTAGTGTTAATGTAAACTGCCAATGCAATGCCATCAATGCAATGATGTAATATAGAATAGAGTATGATACAATTAATAATAACATTGTCCACGATGAAAGAAAAAGGATTTTGTATTCTCACAACAACAAGAATATTAAAGCCGCTCCTGCCCCGTACAGGAGTATGGCATTTAAACATAAATATACATTCACTTGTTGTCTAAACTGGTTTTATTCTCATCTTCATCCATTCATGCAATAAATATACCATCATGCATCATAAAACATCCCACTTCTATGTAATAACCCATACACAGAGAAATGTATGCACATTTGCACAATATTATCTGCATAACTCATATTTTCCATTGGCTCAGCATCTTCTCATGATCTCTCATCTCCAGTGCACTCAGACTTCATACTCTTGTCTTCACATTAGTTCAAAGTGCATATTTGTCCATTAGTAGTCATCGCGAGATGAAGTCAGGTTATTTTCCATCATTGCACCTTCCTACCTGCCATGCCAGTAGATACACAAACAAGAAATCAGCTTCGTACTTGCACAGCTTTTGTACAACCAGTGGATTTTGATTTGAAACTGGTTTTTTCCCTCTCGTGACATAATGGAATTCTTATTTTCCAACAGTCCTGACAGATAAGTAAGCACAGCCACCTATAGCCGATACTCATACAGATATAAGATAACACTTCTTAAATCTTGGAACATACATTCAAAGGTCAAATTGCTCATGTACCTACGTAATCGTTAGCCTATTCTTTGTAGACTGAAGATGAATTACAATACGACAGCCTATTGCAGTTGCTATGTTATTAAATTACACTCAACTCGAAGAGATGCAATATTAATAAAGATTTTCTCACACTTCTCCATGAAAACGTGTGTAAATATGAACAAAGAAATAATTGTTGCTTCATCAGGTCCAATACCAATTCCCGAGAAATCCTAATACATTTCAATTAAATCGCTCATCGATTCTAATGCTAGTCAATTATCTTTAATACGCACCTGAGATATTGTATGTATAATAAGCACGTAGTAGTGCTAATCAGAATTTCGTCTCTGATGAAATTTATGAAGATTTTTCTTTATTCTCAGAGAGGAGGATCGCATCACGTAAAATGACACTAGAGGCAAATAATTCGGTAATTGATGGATAATGAGTTCCTTCAACATGCATATCAACACGCATGGTATGGATTTCAGCTTTGCTTTTGTTGGGTATACATACATTCAGGCCCGGTTTTCTATTAGGTCGATATGCATAAATTATTCCGTGCACGTTCATTAATGTCTTCAGGAATCAAACTGGAACATACAGTACTATATAGTTAATTTTTTTCCGTACGTAGATACTATTCACACTACGTGGCTACGTCCGTGAATGTAGAAAGGTACATATGACCATAGGTACAGCACGTATTGGAAAATTTTTGTTCTTTAAAACATTCAATTCATTTTTTCATATTTGTGGTTGTTCAGATGGTTGCTGTTGTGGTTCATGTAATGTAAATATGTAGATAGAACGTATGTTAAGCATTTTTGCTTCTGCTCTTCTTTGCTCATGTTTGATTTGGGTAGGACACAGACAGTGCAGAGTTTTTAGTATGCACCGCATCTCATCAACATTTTTACATGTTAAAGGTTATGCTGGTTGTGTGGTTCATGAACGAGTGCGGTGCTTGGACTCGGAAATTCTTCCTGTCAAATCTCAACTCAACTCTCATCTGCCCCAAGATGAATGATAAAACTAACTTTACTTAGCTTTGTTTCAACGCAAAGACTCGCTCTCTGACTTAATGAAACATGTTATAGTTAGTAGCACCCTGCAAAATCACTCACTCATTTTCACAGACTTTTCATTCTTTATGCTTTCATCTTTGAACTTTGTCCATGTGCGTAGTGCACCGCGTTGGCCTGGCTTCACTTGACTTGTGGCTGTAAATTAAAGTGAATGTGTCCATACCAGACCTCAAACAATCAATTACAGTAGGATTCCCCTTTAAACGTGCAACAACATATTCGTAATATTCATCGGTAAAGCGTACACAAGGAATTTGCTCCAGTATGGCAAAGCTTGGGAATCAATGATGCACCATGGTGTGGTCTACAGCATTTTTCTGGCAGACCAACTGTTCCCCAAAGTATACCTGCTGAACCTTGCCTACATTCTTCTCCTGCAGGTGCTGCATAGTTCTACGCATTTGATGGTTGGATTGAGTGAGGTTCCTCTCTCTCTCTCTCTCTCTCTCTCTCGGTGATTGCTTCTTTTATGATTTCATTTTAAGTAAAGGGCTAGGCATACATTCCACTATATTACACTAGTTAGGCTGGTCAGGACCCTTTCATACTTGTTTATCGTACGAAACATCTACATCGAGGTATGCATTTCAATGGTAATACCTGATTTGAATAGCGCTACACTATGTAGTATAAAACTGATTTTCTTTAAGGGATTGGATGAAACAAGAGATTGCAATGTATGCAACACGTTTTCTACGCGTAGATTAAATAGCAATGAAATTTATGTTTTGCATGTTGCGAGGTGTAAATGTTATAATGCGTATACGCGATCTGAGCGACAAGATAAGACTAAATGTCACATTATTCACAAGTCGGGTCCACCTTCTCATGTTTATTGCACGAGTAAAGAGTTCTACCTCAATACTGCAAAAGATTACTTGTTCTGTCTCTACGATTCACTCCCGAAAGTGTTTGCTGATGTGAATATCTAATTGGCATTATAGAGAGCTTTCTCTTTGATCGAGTCTTTGCAGACGAGATCCAAACGCTTATTTATATGTATTACCATTTTGTTTTGTGATTTTATTATCTCATTCATTATCGTAGGCGAGCGTCCTGTGCTTCGAGGCAACAATATCTCGAATGTTGCACTGCTCGTGTAACGATACATATTAAATTGGTAAAAATGACATAATGACTGTAGTTGCTCTGAAAGTATGGCACATCACGAGCAACATATCCAGTTCTGACTCGGGGCCGCTCAGCACTCCTTCCAGCAGTTCACGAACATGTGCGAAATGTACAGAAATATGTACCAATAATAAAGCTTGTTTCTCCTTCAGGATAATATCTATTACATGCAGCGAGTCCGGTGAAGCGGAGAGCAATTGTAATTATTTTGAACGTATACATTTATCTAATCATTGCTTTCCTATGGCGATGCATGGAAATATGGACACAGGATTGTTTCTATTCTGAACACCTGAGAACTCTGCAGAAAGATTACGTACGGCATACGCAGAAAGTAGTGCGATGAACAAGACATGATTGTAAGCAGACCACCAGAGACAAGAAAGGTGCACGTACGTTCATCCTATGTACACACACACAAGTTGAAGAAGACAAAGCAGCTAAAAAATCTCTTAAAAATTCCAAAGCAAGGTTATGACTTGACAGGGTAGCAATAGAGAGCGGTTGAGCGAGATTAGGCCGAGCCTCACTAAATAAATGCATTGTGGAAGAGGCAGAGAGTGGCAGAGAGAGAGAGAGAGAGAGAACGTAAGACACGACAAGACAAAAGTGATTTAGGTGTTTGACTCGCGTTCTAAAGTACTCTTCTGCTTCTTGTTATGTTACACACACAAGTTGAATCGAATGCGTGCCCAGAAATGACTCG
>JABASC010001155.1:0-26535 GCA_019776185.1 Plutomurus gul | reverse complement strand
TGTAAGGTTGAGATTAAAGTGAATTCTCGAGAATTCCTTCAAATTTCATATTTTTCTGCTTGCCTGCCGCAGGAGCCATCGTATGAGGTATACTACAATACATAAATATACCGGTATAAGGATACTTTCTGGTGTACATAAATAAATGCACTATTATTATAGGATATACTATGGAGTGGTATAAGCATTGATAGTGAACCGAAACGAAACCACTCTAGTTATATTTCGTCTTCTGGAAAATCTAATTGACTTGACTAGAGAATCAACTCTTCTCATCGCATCAAATCGTATCTCGGCATTCTTTCGGCTCATCTTTTACGCTTTTCGAAAATGACACACAGTCCATCGAAAGCGAAGTCAGGGAGACCTGGAGCCAAAAACCAAAAACAAACCGCTTAGACTCAGCTCAGTGCAGCTCATCTATCTATCTATCTTATGTGTCTTAAGAACGTACATACATCTTACATCACATCACATCCAACTTACACACTGCATCTATCTCTCTCTTCTCTCTGTGTACTGTATGTGTGCTATGTGAGTGTGTTTGTGTAAGAGGTAGTTGTAGAGAGAGAGACAGAGCTCAGATCAGAGTAGGCGTAAAGTAGCTGAGCAAAGTAGTATCTACGGAAGAACATCTATCCACCTCGTACGTACATAGTATACAGAGTATGCCTATAATTTGCCTATAATGGCTCTCCGTATCCCAACTCTGTAGTAATGTAGTAAGTGTTAGTGGGACTGTGGTAGGATGACTACGTTGTCTGCCTCCTCTGCTCGAATGCAATTCACCCGAACAGCTACATTTCGCTGCTACTACTACTACCACCACTACTGCTACCAACACTAACCATTAGTCTGGCACTGACTGTTCTATGTGCTTTACTTACTCTTTACGGATAGCTTTTTACTTACCAGTCACCGCTATTAACTATTGCTGACTACTCTTATGATATCACATGCTACATAATATTCTCCTGTGTTCTGCTGGTTTCTTCTTTGGTCGACCAACGCAAAGCAATGTTGATTTGACTTGACTTGTTCAGTCAGATATGTTACTTACTACACTTTACGTTCCATTGCATTCAACCTTTTACTATTACTACTACTACGATTACTACTCACTACGATGAACGTCTTTACTCCGCTTACTACTATTACTACGAAATAGTTTGTGCTTACTCTCATAGTCCGACAGTCCTACACAGAGTTTTACTTGATATTATTCGATGTGATGTGAGTTTTGCACTAGAGGCTAACGCCAAGTCGACTAGGATCAATGTACTTCACAGACAAGAATGTGCGCATAAAGGAAACTGCATAAGAGGGATATCTCCCAGAAACCAGTTTATAGTCATCATCTACAATCTCCATCCTTACTTTACTTATTCCCATACTTGTGTTTGTGACTGTGCTGTGTATTAGCACACTCTACACGCTCTCTATACTTATAATCCCAAGTACGGTCCAAACATAAGCACACACACACACCGTACAATTCCTACTTAACTCGTATCTGTTCAGTACATTTTGCTTCTTCGTATATTACCTTTCCTCTCTCTCTCTCTCTCTCTGACCGACGTTCTCCACAACCAAACACATTTTATTATCCAACTTTTTTTTGTTCACTCAAGGCTCGGTACCAACCTCAACGCAACCCTACGACTCTCAGTGCACACACACATAGTGTTTGCGTGCGCTATTTTAGAGACCCGCACCTAATATACACTTTTTGTAGTCATTCCTCTGAAGCAATCTGATTTGTTTTCGCTTTTATCGCTCTGCTCACTAGCATCAGCATCCTTTGAAAAGGACTCGCTACACGCCAATATCTTTATGATAAGTGTTTATTAGGGTTGAAGTAGTACACGGGGAGTACACAGGCCGCCGTTATACAACAATGCAACAACAAGTTCTACATACATTAGGAATCGAGAACAGATTGGCTGGCCACATCATTACAGTAACTAGATATGACCCTATTAACTACTGGATAGTAATGTCGTAAAAATGCGATTGAAATGCTTCATTAATCGTTTGATTCAATTTCCTTTCCAATTATTCTTTATCTACATGGAAAACTAACTAAGATCCTTTTATGTACATTTTTATTACATTCCCTCTATGTATGCTTTTACATATTGGAGGATTCCTTATATTGAAGGAGCGACTGTCACAAATCTACAGCTTTTCAGACTTCAACCTTCCACTCTGAAGGATTGCAGGGAAATATTTACAGACAGCAATAGTAAAATGCTTACAAGAATACGCTTAAGGCTCCTTGTTGCTTGCTACGTAGTAGTAGACGTTCTGTTAACTGATTTTTACACGTGGAGGGACAATAAACGCAAAGAAGAGTAACACTATAATGTGCAACGTTACATTTAGTTGCATCGTCCAAAGATACGTCTATTACAACCATGGTTTAACTTCCTACGAGTTCGTGCTCCGTTTCCCTTTCATTCTAGTAGTATCTGCTCTCTGCCTGTGTCTATGTCTGTGTGTGTGTGTGTGTGTGGGTAATACACTGGCTCTGGTTTGCTCTGACCTTATCAAGCTCTCTTATTAACTCCACTGAAGCAAAAGACAGAAGTGGAAGTTACAGAAGCATATCCTCACCCAATATAAGTCAAAGACAAAGGCACAATAGAGAAGCGAACAGTGAGTGAAGACGAGAGTTGAAAGACAATACAGTACTTCAGTCGAGTAAAGTCAGTAAAGCCAGTTACTTTATTGCTGTTGCACTCAACACAATACAAGTCAAGACAAGCTCATATCACATGAGTTGATGTGATGGTAAGTAATTACGAGTTAGTTATCCCAACCCTCTTCTGCAACGTATCTTTCCTCCTCACACACTCGTCAGACTTCCCAAATTCCCTTTCTTAGCCTAAACCTTCATTCTTTCCTCTTGCTTATCCTTTCCAATCCCAGATCCATCTGTTTCTCACAGTGTTGTAGAGAGTGTTCCTGAAAGCACTAAAGCAACGAGCTAACCAAATCCAAAATCTAGCTACCATTTACTGTTTAAAACCTACCTTAAAGGCAGACTTTGTAAACGCGTCCCTTATTGTCTTTAGTTGATTCAATTTTATCCGGTGACACAAAATATTAACATGACTTGAGTAATTACATCTGCATTGAGTAGAATGTAGCGCATGCTCCACAAGTTCTAAATACGATAACTGTTGTTATCGTAGAGGAAATGTTTGTAGTAGTTATTTAGTTGAGTGTTGGTATTTACTGTAATAATAGCATGCATTGCAGAAGAACGATGGTAGGTTATGTTGAACTTGGGATTAGCAAAAGGTTGTGAAAGGAATGCTAGGATTTGCTGTTTTGTCGGTGCACACAAAATAGACAATTCCGTCCTCCCATTGTATACAGCGTGTGTTCAGCGGAAGCAATACATGTAACTAGATCCAAGAACATTAGCATTCTTATCTCAATCACTTCATAACCTACTATCTATATTAAAGACAAGTAAATGAAACTAACTCACATGCATGCTACATGTATTTATGTGTCTGAGAGTTACAGCTACACCAGCTCTTTGTCAGTTTCACTGTAAGTTTTTCATATTTCATTCACTTCAAATGTACATATAAAAATGCTCTGCTTTGGAAAAGGCGCAATGGCGTAATGATAGAATATGGTACGGATATGACAATTTCTGAATATCCTGATCTTCATTAGTTTCGAGCCACTATCCAAATACTTGTGCTCTTTGACAACCCTTATAATATTTAAAGTTTATCTGAGGAAGAAAGGCACACAGTATACATGCTAAAGTGGTTGTTGGTTGTAGTCAAGCCCATCCTTCAAGTCTAGCCTCATTTCATTCCATGTCTGCCTGTTTCCACAAGAGAGGAGATATACTCTCTGTCTAACCATATCACATCATAGGCACATGATATCACAATACTATGTAGGACAGACTTAAGATTGTATAACCCACTGCTTGTACTTAGTTAGTGCCACGACGCACAAGGACTACTACGATTTGCAGTATATCCGTATAACTATTATTATTATCATGTCATTCTTCAAATCTGACAAAGTTTAGTAAGTCTCATCTTCATCCTTATGAAAATTAATATTAGAAAACATAAATTCTTAAGGGAAGGGAAGACGAGTGCCTACTTGGAACCAGGAACTGTACACATTTCCCTATATATACTTACCTACAATATAGCAAGTAGTTGAAGAACTGCGTTTTAGCTCTACTTGTATTAATAATACTAGTCACAATGAGGCTGCGAGTAATTCTTAGCTCTTCTGGGAAGTAAATCAAAACTAACGCTGTATCAAGTTGAACAAATGAAGTTGACTCTGCAGTTGGAAACTGTAGCTTATAGTTGTACATTAAGCAAAAATTAATTCTTTGGTGTAGAGATTCGTGAAATGTATTTGTGTGCTTGTATAAGGATGTTTATTGTTAGCATTTGCATCGTAGCTGCGACCGTGCAGATACACATTAGAGCGCCTTCCATTGCTTAGCGACCCGTTCTCATTTGAGTAATGGGTAACATGTATGTATGTATGTTCATACATAAAGATAGGATTAAAGGACGACGGTTCGGTGATCCTGGCTCATGCACGACAAGACAGACACGAACTACGAACCAAGGACTATCAGTTAAACTGCACATAATATAATAGGAATACGTCTAAACGTAATGAAAATAATTTTGCCATGGTGGTTCTTTTTTGTGGCTCTGTGTAATTTTATGCACTCTAATAGGTTGTTGAATGAGCTCGTCGAGTCTCCAGCAATAAGAAGAATGACACACATAGATATTTTGCTTAGTGTTGTAGTAGTAGCCTGTGGATGCATCATAGCAAAGAAAAGCAACTGTATAGTACATAGTATAAGATGAACAAGAATGAAAAGTCAAGTGAATGCATCCAGGCTGCTCTCGGAATATTTATTATTCCAAGTACTGTATGAATAAGAACGTTCTTCTAATATTATTGTATAGAGGACTAGCACAGGAAAGAACAGAGGTGGAGTACAGTACACTGTGAAATTGTGTAATTCTGTGAAATATGGAATGGCATAGAAGCATTAGCACCCATGCCAACACGTAGCCCAGCCGCCTTCTATAATGAGATGCAATGTCTGGAGGGTGAACACACAATTTCTTCCAAATCATCTCCGTTGTACATTTTACTATAATGCAGTATAATATCGTGGCATTACATCTCGAATCCGGTCCTCTGCTGAACTTTAGAAAACCATAGGAAACGTTTGCTAACCGCATGAAAATTTGACTTGAGCATCATTTCTATTTGCACTTCTTTATACGCATACAAAGTATATTTGTGCAGTCAGTCAAACAGTTTTTCTTTGTGTACGAATTCAAAAGCTTTGTATTGAATTGCTCAAGCACAATGTATTGACAATCTTCGACCACACTTCTTTTCTTTACTCAACTACTTATTTCATAATTACATATATCCATGAGATGACCTGACGATGCTTTACAATAACAATAAATTCAGATTCAACAAAGCACAGATATACAATTTGTATTAACACAAACCGGTCCCATTTAATCTGTATATTTGTGCAGATGTACGCATTTACATATCTACAATTCTTGCAGCACAACTTTAGTCAACTCTATTAGTATTTTATTGACAGGTTCCATCTTTGTAGCACTGGAAAAATTGGCACGAATCTTGTCTTATATTTTTACACAAAGTCACCAATTTGCATTTGGCTGTATTTAATTTGAATATTGGCTGTAAATTCTAGATTAACATCCTGCCACAGTATTAAATAGAAAGATGTACACACACACTGTACATTGCACAATTCTTGCACGCGTGTCACAGGTACTGTGATCCAAGATTGTTAGTGAATTGATAAGTAAATGTATGTATCTTACATATGTAAATACATTCGAGTACTTGAGCTAAATACGGTTTTAAAAATAAGCGTACACATGAAAGAAGAAGAAAGTAATGATATTTGCACAGCATCTTGTGTATGTCTTATTAGAAGACAAGTGAGGTCAAAGGCCACTCTGTCATTACCAACCCTTGACAACAAATGCCATACGGTGGTGGTTACATCAAAGAAATCGTTATCTACATTTGGTTATGAGGCGAGTCTGCTCACATTACAACGTTGACTTGAAAGTATTAGGTACAGTGCTCTCGGCTCTTGTGTGCCTATATGTGTAGTATTAACTACGACACCATTTGCCTATGCTAAGTGTCTGGAAACTGTTGTCTCCCTGTTCAGAATACTAATTCGACATAATTCAGATAGATATAATTTGCGGAGAAAATGGGCTCAGCCTTCCAGAGGAAAATCTAACTTGTGGAGTAGATTTGAGTATTGGCTTGGCTATACGATATGCTAAGCCATAGGTAGTTAAGAAAAACAACTGGGAGTTCTAACAAGAAAATTATCTCGTATCATTTATCAGTCTCACACGCATATGCTCACACTGTCGCCCTTTTATTACAGAGCAGTGCAGACTTAGTATTAATATTTCTACCTTCATGTCGTTCATGTCGTTCATGTGTATAAGCTAAAACAATGAGTGCGGATGTAAGGCACATTTCGTATTGGTAGAATTAGACGCGAGTTTTTATGGTGATTCATAACATTCCAATCACAACCGAATCTCTTTCATTTCTCGTGAACGAAGAAAATGTTGTTTGTATTTACCTTCAAAGTCACTGGTATTACAACGGGGAAAATGAAGCGGTAAGGTGATGCAGGCCGGCGATAGGCAATGTGAGTTTTCTGTGAATAAGTACACCAGGCCATAAATAACCAGTTGATACTATATAGTACCACAACATGTAGTTGTACATAATACTGGTAAAAATGCTTGGTAAATACAAGCTCCATCATCACTACCATTTATGTGTATACATACGGAGAGCGAAAGATAACAAAACCAGATTCAGAGTAAAGTTTGATTAATCGACATTTATGATAGGGCACGGTACTGTAGTTGAAAAAACTATTTTTGTTGATAACTTCCATATACAACATATGACAAGACATAGTTTTACTTTTATAATTTCTGTGCTTTGTGTACTCTGCTGACTATTTACAAACTGAGGTTTGTTAGCACAACTGTGGATATATGAAGGTGCTAGTGGAGTACCTAATGTGCTTCCACCACCAACATCACAGAATAAACTACAAACTCCTAACTAGTAGAACGAGGACCGCTTTTACGCCATCCCAGAATCAGGTTGAAAGTGGAATTTTTGTAGTTTTACACTTGCAGATAATTTTGAACGTTTTCGCAAGAAATTTTCGGAAAAATCACTAAAATAAACACAGTATCTTATATTTATACAATTTCAAAAAATATCAATTCGATTTAAGAGGAACTTTATCTAAAGCAAAACTTTATCAAATCTATTTCATGGCTTTGGTAGTGTTGTGTCGATCCCAGGTCTGCTTACGATCAACTGCGTGCATGTACACAAATACCCTAGCTCATATAACTACATTTATCACCTTACGTAAGTGCATTCTCAACTTCTAACGAGAAAACACTTAATCCAAGTCAAGACAACCATATCTAGCCGAACGACGCTAAAATCCAGTATTTATGTTAGAAAGAAATGCACACACATAATTACAAGCATCAATCCTTTGTGAAGGTTAAAAATCAAGTTTCTGTGTGAGTGAGCTCTCCTTCCGGAGTCAAATACAGCGATGACTTAATGCAAGAGTGAGCTATCACTTCTATCATGTCCGCTTACGTTTTTATTACACTCTAAGTACAACTAACTTAAAATTAAATGTGCCACAACTTAACGATCCTGTGCCCAGCTACCTGACATGGAATGCCATATCATTCGTATAATTTCTGTAAAATATTTCTAATTTGTATTTACGGCATAACATTCGTACATTTCTAGATTTAATTCCAACCGTGGCTCACAACACAACAAACTGATGTTATGAACCAACAGCACTCTAATGAATACACAACCACAACTGTACTACAAGTGAATCAGACTCGGAGGTGGGAACGGAAGGCGTTAGCCAGTTAGAAAACGACTTATTAGTTAGTTTTTACTTCTGTCTGACTCCTGACATAACTATCCACAGATTAAACAAAAGTGTGTGCGGCACAATGTACCACAACACAAAAGCTTATCACACAAACTCCGATTGAGATACTGTAACAAGATAATTCGATATCTACATCGTACACGCATTAATAGCACATTAAGATTATATTAAGATACTATTCCTACTTTTTTACATAATATCACCCACTACTGACTCAGAAGTCAGNCACAAGTTCGATTCATTAAACAACCAGTTATACTATTAACATTGTTACTATACATTCTATTATGCTATTAAAGATATCGTAGTTAATTTTTTCTAGTATAACAATCATGATTCATTAGCAAAGCCAACCAGAACTATTTCGTAGTTGTAGAAATGAAAACGAAACATCCTTAATGTTCTCTTCAATATATAAAAAGACCATAAAAACTAAAGTGTAAAAATTAAAGGGGAGAATCCACACGTTGGAACGGAGAGCAGGCGGCTTCATCAAAAGAAGATAAATAGTAATGCCTGCCATAACATGAAGACTGAGCAGACGCAATCTGATGTCTAATGGAGAGTGAGTGAGTGTTGCTTCGCATATTATAATGAGAAGTAATGTAAACTAATGTAGAATTACACATTACTACATTGTTGATACATTAGCGTCAGCCAAATTTGAGCAGTTCGGGTATACACATTACTCTGTACTCATTATACGCATGCAGGAGTACATTCATTCGAGCTTAATTTGTATTTCCACCTGTTTAGATATTCAAGGCTAATATTATGCTGAGAATTCTTAGATTTCAGATTCAAATGCTAATGAAATTAAACTTTAGAATTTTTTTAACTACCACCACAAGTATAATGCTTAAGCAATGACCACACCATTCATACTACCAAAGGATTTCAAAGCACAACTTTTCTTTATTATAGAAAACTACTGGGAGAAGGTGTAAAGTTAAAATTTGCATTATCACACTACTCGTGCAACTTGGAATGATTTCATTCTAAGTGAATACATTTATTACATTAAAAAGCTAGTAACACATAAGAGTACATCGTTTATGTCCGTATGTGTGTAGGAAATTGTGGATTGTTCTGAATAGATGTACATCACGTTCCCATACAATGCTCATACAATTTAAATAAATACAATCACTTAAACACATAGCCCTGGTTGAACAGCGAAAATACATTTTGAAATTAAATCCTCCGCTCAGAGGGAATGTAAATGAAAGCTGTAAACAGAGTGTGCAGGAAAACACAGAGCCTTTTGCACAAGGCAATAGTTTGCCTTTGAAACGTGGGCGTCGGACGACCAGCCATCCACACATCTAGCAACGAGCTACATACACATATTTTGTTTTCAAGCTGTGAATGTATGTTTCTGAAATCAAGTAGAAGGAAAAACATAGTCTACTGTATTGTTAGCAAACTTGGTATACTCTTATTGTAAATAGTACATAGTAGTAGTAGAAAAGCTCTAAGTACGAATATGTATACCTTAGATATTAGCTGTGCAAATCAAATGCTCTCTCTCTCTCTCTCTCTCTCTCTCTCCAGTAAGTACTTAGTGCAATTGTGCTTCGTTTGGTTAGATGGAATAATCTTAAGCTAAACTAACGTTCACGTGAGACTGACAGGCAAAACTGATGGTGGTGAGCTTACAAGAGAATAATATTATGCACAAGTATACATTTTCCATTTATTTCATCCATTCAAAGCCATGCCATTGCACCTCTTGGCAGAAGCATAACCCAAGTGTCTAAATACTGAGCACTAGTTTAGCTGGGCTGTGTGCGCGATGTGACTACAACTACAACTCAGACACTGTGTGTGTGTGTGTGTGTGTGAGAGAGAGAGAGTGAGAGGACTTGGCATGCCAGCCTTGGCTTGAACATTTTGATTCATCTCATCTCCTTTGCTAATCCTGCATACGAAGAGCCTGGTCAGACTGTGGGCATGGTGAGCCTCTTCCATCAGCGTGCGAGCAGTAACAACATAAAATAACATGAAACTTATCATGGGTATCCCTCCCATACTTAAGCGAGCGTCATAATGATTTCGCGATGAATAAGGACCTTGGGCGATTAATCAATTGCAGTTGGTTTACTTTCCTTTACTTTAGCAGTTTAGCATATATATTCCATTTGCATCTTGCGAATCCAATCCCTGTCCACTTAAAACACACATAGATCATGATCCTATTCCCTTCACAAAGCTTCTTGCTGGCTTTGCATCATTTCACATGGCAACTCAATTCCACTCTCACTCATCTTTCTGCTCTAGTCTCTAGTGCACCAAGACCACATCAAATCATAATAGTGGTGTAGTCGAATTTTAACAGATCATACCTACCGCATTACTGCATATAATGTAGCTAAAACTCACATAACCAATAAGGTACACGCTTTACACAGCAATGCAATCGCGTATATAATTCTGATCTGTCTGTTCGCATATAATCTCATGCATAACGTAGTCAGTTGGATGTCAAATCAAGTCTGAACTTTCCACTACACAAATACAATAAAATTTGACAAATACATTCTATATTTGTGCGTAGGTATGTAATGTGTGCTCTTGTACTTGTCCATAATGCTTATCTACTCGAATGCATCGTACACGATTAGACTAGGTAGCGCACACATCTCTCTCACTTCACTACTCCACGGTGTTTGCCTATTAACTCCAATTTGAGCCCGAGCGCTCTCTCACACACTCACTCACTCTCTCTCTCTCTTTCTACTCACAATAATACTGTATTGAAGTAGCACACACATTATAGTTGGAGTAAGGCAGACCATTATTGTAGTGTAGTAATCAAGGACCATGACCTTGCAATTAGAACTTACATGACGGATTTCATCAAAACTTGAGCATATTAAATGTACATATAAATTCCAAGTACAGCCCATATTTCCATGTATAGCGTGAAAGCCGACTTCAATCTACATAGGAAATCGCCCTTCCCATCGAAATCACCAAAACTCTTCGCAACTTAGGTGATGCCTTCTACAGCATTACATACATTAAAGAAGAGCTTAATACGAGAGTAAAGTAATGGCTAAGTCAGCTCACTCACTCAGCATACCACGTACACGAGAGAACTCACATCGCAAGTCTTCAGGCCATTTATCTACTTAACTACCAAACTAAACTAAACTACTATCTCATTTCGTTTCTATACATTCTTGCTTCACTCACTTCACTGTGTCTGTGTGTGTGTGTATTGTTTGTGTTATTTCTTCTCACTACTATACAAGTACATATAATACCACCACCACCACCACCACCACATCCATGGCTATATTAGACTCCCTTCCACCGTATTTTCTTTAGCTCATTATTTGGTGGCAAGTTGCCTGTTAGTGTAATCGATTTTCTACTACCACACACTTGTGTCTTGTGTGTGTGCATACATACTTGACTTTAGAAACTGTGAGCTATGAGTGAGTGCATCAGGGAAACGTAGCAAAAATCGACATTTTGCTATCACAAATAATAAATTGTGTAGGAACACAGAGAGCTCTGCTCAAAACGATTTCGTCGAATCGAGTCAAGTCTCTTCTCTCAATCTCCCTCTCTCTCTCTCTCTCTCTCTCTCGATGTATCTATGTATGATCCAAAGACAAGAAAAGGTCTTCTTCTTCTTCGCTTGAAATCAAACCACACAAAGCTAGAAAAGCGCATTTAAAATTTCCTCACGTTCTCTCCATGAAAGAGTTAAAGAAGAGCTGACTTTACTCGAAACAACTGTGCAGCATGAGATAGAGGAGAGCTTTTCTTTCCATCCATTTCATTATTTCATTATGCTCTTCTTTTTGTTGTAAGGTCGAACTCTGCTTCGTTTCCTCTACGCTACGTTACCGAGTAGTTTGTAATGCTTGTGATTGGCTTGGTTCCTGCATGACTGAAGGTCTCTCGTTTTTTATGAATTTTTACACAAACTTAAGTAAGGGAGAATCTAAATCTACCTTCAGCCTGCCCTATACCACAGATATAATGGTCTAGATTGTCTCACATTATTTATATTACCTTGCTTATTATGTTATGCCTTATTATTATTAAAAAAGTAAAGACGGGCATTCTGACTTTGCTTATACTTACTATTACACTGGGAGTAGTATTCTATATTTTATTAGTCTCGCCCTGGTACAGTACGTAGCAAGTAGCTGTTTAGCTGATCATCAAAGCATTCTGATAAGTTGATGCTTTAGACTAGACAACTAAGTATTTGTTCTTATTCTACTGCTGACTAAATGAGGAGGTTCTCCTTTTATATGCATCCACTGTCTACCACCATCAGAGTGTTGAATGTGTAAAAAGAAATAAAGTAAGACGAGCAAAGAGAGGAACGGATGGGTAAAACGAGACTGATAGCAAAATGATAACTAATAATAATGTTACTCCAGGGCTAGTAGCTATGTACTATTCACTTTTATTATGATTTCCTCTCTCTCTCTGCTCCATTTTTTCCCCTGACTTAACTTAATAATACCGAGCAAACCAACATTTCCTTAGTTAGTGTAATCTAATGTGAAATATAATAATTACACCGCCCAGTGCACTCCTGATGTGATGTGAGCACATTACTCTTGGCTATATAATAAAGGTGTACCTGGTCGATGTATTAAATGCAATAGAATTCTGTCTACTACAAACACTAATAGAATACCAAAGTACGAAATGTTACAGGGATAACAACAGTTTAGCTGTCATGTCTTATAATTTGTTTTACTTGTATAAGCAACTCTTGTTCTCTTTAATGCTCCAAATGTATTTAATATAATAATTTGATGTGAATACAGATGGATAAAAGTATTTATGTATGTAATGTAGTTCTGTTGAAAAATAAGCACCTATAAAGAGTGAAACTTATCTGACAACGAAACACTGTGTATAGTCGGTCCGACTTACTTATTATTTTTATTGACCTTAGAACATATTAAACCTCCCAGGGAGGAGTGAGTGTTAATGCTAATAATGAATAATTCTCTTCTTCCTCTCATTACTTCTCTGCACTCACTCACATCGCTGAAGCTCCTCTTCCGACATGGAGCCAGACACAAAGAAAAATAGTCTGTACGATACGAATTTCACAGTTTTCTAAAATATTCTGCTGCTTCGACTAGAGACCAGAACAGCCAGCAAAACCACAAGGAATAATAACACATATCATGCCATATGAAGTATGGGCAACGAACAGGAAAGACAGAGAAAACGAATCAACATTATTCCTAAGCAACTCTATTCCAGTTTCTACGCTTTGACAAGAAGAGAAGGCTTTCAGTGTGTTCGCCTGCCGCTTACCAATACCTCATACGTTGCCAGAATAAATATTCTTCTGCACTCGCTGCATGTTTCTCTTAATGCGCCACACAATAGAAATATGTATTTCCGAATTCAGCTCAAAATTTGTGGTCAGATAAAGCCTGAATACGTTTCTGCAATGAAAATGTCCAAGTTGTTACTAATATTCTAGTAAAGTAGACTGTTGGATGTTTTAGTGAGGGGAATTAGTTTTCCACTCCACCTGCTATGTTACTGTCTTGTTGCTTATCTCTTGTACATGTAAGTAAGCATTTGATTCCATTGAAGATTAGTGAATCTGACTAGCTCAGAGCATTTCTTCTCACCCAGCCGTTACCGCTTTGAAGGCACGGATAGACAATGCAATGTAATGTTAAGTGCCCGTTGATAAAATGATCATATAATGCAAAAGTAACATTAGATTGCAACTTTATGTGCATGAGAATGAAATGTGCCCTATCTGTATCTCTTTTACTTATGATATGTAAGCATCAGTGCTTTCATATCTCATTTGTACTCGAATTCAAGGTGGGCCTACCACTAAGGGTCATTTTACATTAGCTATGTGCACAGCTCTGCTACACCAAATACACTTAATAACTATGCAATCTCACATTTCAACTCATTGGCATCACATTATAAGGAGACGGACTACATAGGGAGTTGATATAAGGGAAGGAGTAATTGATTCCAATAGGTACATATATGTATGTTCGATATTACATCAAGTTAGGCAACAACTACCGGAGTTCGGAGTTGATGTTGCCCTAGTAGAAATTGGATTTTAAATTAAGTCCAGTCAGCCATATACAAGCCTCCCACCACAGCCTGTCGCACTGCGCACTGTTCCTGTAAGGATTTTATGGGTTTAACTTATTAATGAAATAATAGAATTTATCGGTTTTATGCAGTCGAACTCGTATCGTGCAGCGCAAATCTCCACTCACTACTACAAAGTTCGAGCATAAGTATACTATAGGCTTGTCAGTAGCTGGATAAGTAGCAAAGAAACTACTGGGAGAAATGTTGAATGTAACCAAACGAAACATAAAGCTCAAGCTAGCCATTAATCCTGTTCACAATGAAACAATAACGATGCATCGCATTGCACAGTCGATCCTACAATATATTCTGAAATTTCATTTGCGGCCAATGTTATTAGGAGAGACTTAGAGACTGGGAGCGAGAGAGAGGCCTGACTTGGCTGTATGGTGCATACCTTTAGCCCCATACAATTGAAAATCTACATGGACATTTCGCGTGGGCATACCTGATCAAATAATTTACACTAAAGATAAAGATAAGTACATATATAAATGTAAAGAGGCAGGCCCTTGCTTTGCAGTCTATTCCACTTGAACTTTAGCACTCACTATCGTGACTACTATGTACGATTCGTCCAGCAGAGCCTCCGAGTTTAATGCTGGCAAAAGCCTCAGCCTAGCTAATCAAACCAAAGCGAACAAAGCTTAACCAAACCCTGCCTGTGGCATGGAATGCAACGTAATTTATTGTAATGTAATGTAAAGTTGCAGAACACTGAAACTAGACTGTGTTTTGTGCAGTACTACCATGCACTACAGTATAGAGCCTGTAGTCCTCTTGAATACAGAACTGTATACAAGTAAATTCTGAAAGAACGAAGCTCTAAACTCATCATAACTCCTCAACAGAGTAAGCTCCTTTGAGTCAAAGGCAAAATCATAGCGTGAAGTACCACAGTAACGTACCACACTGGCTAAAGTCATATTTTATTGTTGCTAACCTTCAAATCACACTCTGCTCACTTCTGCAAACTTAAATACTACGTACGATTAACGTTGTACGTATTTACTACATCGCATCAAAAACCTGAATGCAATAATAAGCATAGAAGTTGCTATGTTGGCTGTGACTGGATTCTCTTTCACTCCTACTTAATGTGCTAAACTGGATGAAAGTAAACTGAGTGCATTTGAAACCGGGGTAATCATGCAGAGCGTGTACATTTTTTCCCTGAAATCACAACAGCAAATGGTTAACGTGATGCTCGGTACAACCACCACGATGTACATGTACTTTGTGTTACTTTGTGTTCAGTTCAATCCAATCCAGTAATGAGTGTACCTACGTAACAGTATGCCGTACTTCTTTTGAAAGTATGTACAAAGAATTAAATGCTTCAGGAAATTTTCTACCCTGGCAACTTATTATTAATAATAATAACCCACACTCCCCTTGTAATATTCCATTCACGCTTTTCGCAACTCAAAGTAATTATTTGTATTACATCCGTAACATTCCATGAAGATCCATTCTTTAGATTCGACAAGCCTTGTAGTAAATTGCCAGTACGAACTGTTAGCAATTGCAAACAGCCCTTTGAATTACGGTTAAAGTGAAATAATAAATAGTAGTATTTGGGCATTATTTATAATAAGCATTCACTATCCGACTCCCATCAAATATATTGCTGCTCTGGATGTTTAGTTTACTAGAACGAATTTCCAAATGAAACATTGAGAAACATCACTGTCGAGTTTTATCCGATATGTAGCACGTAGTATTAATATTACGTCACTATAGAATACAACTACTACACAAATGTGGACACTGTATTATGCATACATTAGAAATAAATAGTAGTACGTATGCGCAGTAATCAGAATTCAAACATTCGCATATTGTGTAGTTTGTATTGTATAGTATTGTGTAGTATGGAAATGGCAGATTGTATGCGTGAAACAAACTGCAATCAAAGAAGATTGACGCAAAAGAGAGTTGGCGTAATAAGAAGACAAACCATAGTGGAAATAGAAGGCAAGCTCGTGTGTGCAGAAGGGAAAAGGACGAAAGGCTGGAGAAGAGAGCACGACAGGCAAGGAATGAACGAACAAGGTAGACGGATTGCGTGAATACCTGGCATTCATTTTAGGACTTAATTACTACCGTTAATCTTTTTGTCTTGTTTGGTGCAACTTTCGGGATAATGATTAACTGCCGCCTTTGGAAAACTAAGTTGTTCCATCACAATCACAGAGCAGAGAGGTTTATTCTGTCTTGCCCAAAATACCTACTCGCATTGTGCAGTGCACATGTGTTGTGTGGCAACTATGAAATGATGGAAGCACATTCATTACAGCCTAACCTCACTCTCTCTCTCTCTCTCTCCTTCCATCCTGCACAACCAAACTAATCTGTTTTCGCAGTGCGTTCTCATTCTTCAACTGGAAAAACTAAAAGCCCAGTGTTATATCGGATTGCATGTTGCTAGTAGTTCACGAATGCAGAGAACACAATGCACACAACAGACGATCGAGTACAATACAAGCGAGATAACATGCATAAGTTCAATCCATTATAATAATGCAATTTACTGTATACTGCAACCATAATTCGACTCCAAATAGCCTCTCGTCGTCAGCTCTCGTAGCTACATGCCAAATACTCTTTGTCTCTCTCATTGTCATTTTATTAATGAGGCAACCAGAGAGAAACGCATAGCAAACCCACTGTACACTCAATGGAGTAAACATGGAAAAATATTTGAATTCCTTAGAAAGTACACTCCGCACTCATTTTATGTGTTTCTACTTTTCTACTCTGGCTCATGACCGTGGCCATGGTCGTATACGCTGTATTGCCGTGTCGTGCAGGCTCTAAACCAACACAACCGCCACTATAATATATTTACTGTGTGCATTGATAAGACCTATTTATAAGATTGCATACGTGTTGTACACACGACAACTCTACACTTTTACACACAGTTTTCTACAGAAAAAGGAAACAGCAATTCATTTCATTATTCTCACAATAATACAAGTCCTCTGTAATATAAATCATAGCTGTGAAGACAGAAAATCAGATCAATTCTATATAACCTTGTCTAAAAATTAATGTTTTCTTTTATTTCTCATTGTTTCATAGGTACAGTACAATACAACGTATATAACATCTACTTACACATATTATATAGATATTGCATAAGCCCACTCTAATTTTACGTCTTTCTTTCTTATAGTGCTGAGGGCATTTGAATGCGTTCTGCAGATATTTAGTGTAGAGTAGCTAGTTATCTAGTTAATTATTGCACTACGAGCAACCCGAGGATACACATCAAATGAAATACTAACAACTTCGCTACTTTACCACTTACAAGTTATATTACCCTTTTTGTTGTAGGTGCAGTGGGCCACGTTATGGGTCGATATGTAATTTGTGTGTAGTAAAGGCTGTTGGGGCAGGTAATATCTATTTTATCCAGCCAACAACAACATAAAATAATTTTCATTGAAATAAAAAATGCGATTACGTATCCTCCCACTATTGGAAGCAATTTTTCGTGTCATACCACTAACCACTATATACTCAGAGTTACTACTGGATTCCGTTCTGGTTCCCCCCACCATTATACGTGTAGCTTTGTCTCCTGATTCCACAAGAGAGAGAAAAAAAGGCGAGCATATAGTCTGCAATGCATTCTCACGTCATACACATCGTTAATGCAGCAATGAATCTGACTACCTTTACTGTATCTTAGCATGGTGTGGAACTTAAAACTGCTTTTTCTTTTGATCACCTTTGGTTTACAACCGACTTTACCTTATACGACCGGTGAACTTAACTGAAGTGAAAAAGACGAGAGTAAGAGAGAGAGAGAGAGAGAGACGAAGATGCAAGTACCCATCTCGTCTGTCTATGTCTTTTCATACACCACTAGCACAGATACTACTACATTTACTACAAGCATTGTTAGTGAGATTCATTTCAAATCTGCTTGACTGGACTCTAACTCAGGCTGAATTACAGTCTGGTCTGGTGTTGTCTTGTCTAGCTGTTGTGCTCAGCTCGACTCTATCCAACATTTTACTGCCACTAATTTAAACCTTATTCACCTCGTTATAAAGCTCTGCTGCTCGTAACTCATGTCATCTTTATTCCGAATTACTCGCTTTGTTAGCATATAATTTTATTTTATTTCATTGCATTTCCACTCGTTTTTTCTCTAATTCTAAGCTCATTAGCAACTTAGAGACATGAATTGGACTTAGGTAGGTAGTAAATAAATAGGACGAAGCCAGTGTAAAATATACTTACGAGCCAGTTTTGCCAGCATGCCCTTGGAGTGTGCATTGTTATGTTCACATTGTTGTGTTTATAGTGGTTGAGCAAATCATGGCATGCATCTAGCACTTCTACCACCACCACCACCACCACCACCACCACTACACACTACGACTCAGCCAGACATAATCATAAAGTCTCAAGGTTTGCATTTGCTTCGTTCTTTCTAAATAAAATGGATAATAGAAAGAGCCATTTAGGAAACCACTATACTCGACAACAATTTCTACCAACCATCATCATCAAATGTAAATGTACTACTAATGCTTGTCATTGCTTTGAATGTATCCTAGTGCTCACAATAACAGTCATCTCCCTCCGCAACCAAACAACATTGCCAATCCAGGTGTACACATTCTACACACACACAGGGCCATCTCCGCCGTGCATTTGATTCATTTGTGTCAGTTTATGGGCAGATAATGTTATTATGTTATTAGTGCAATAACTCATCTACTACTACAACGATAGTTGTGGGTAGTATTGAAACATTAATCTACCATCTTGATTCTCTCTCTCTCTCTTAGTTCTTGACTGTGCAGTGAATTAAATTCACCATTAAGTAAATGCACAATGCAACTCGACTCTAAAACCAACAGACAATAGCAGCCACAGTTTAAAACAAAATAGCCCTCTTATTTCGCTGTGCATAAATACTGAACAATTGTGTGCACCAGATGATTTCTTTTTTCTCTGTCGCCCTTTCATTCAGAGAACGAGAGAACGTAGTGGAGAGATGAAGAGAGAAGGCAAGTGTAGCTGTCAGACCGTGCCTACTTTAGTGGTGCAGGTAAATACTGATGTGGAGTACTACAAGAGACGCTGTAAAACTGAGTGAGTAGGTGTGCACGTAGGTAAGAAAAGCTCACTCAGTGTTCAATCGTTTCCCTTGTTTTAACTAGCTATATATTTTCATGTATGCTAAACGATCTGCCCACAGTCAGCATCACATCACATCCATCTGCACATTTTTGCCAGTCATTTGGCCAGACTTCCTTTTAATAGTGTTGAACGTCAACCATAACTCTTTCACAATGGCTCATCATCATCACCGTCATCATCACTGTATAAAATCTCAGTGAGTGGAGTGGAAAAAATCCTCATTCTTCTTTCAATATTGTCTCCATGTTTGTAATGTTATACAATTTACTGCCGTTGTGTTCTCTTGGGCTGTGCAATGTAGGGGGTATGCTGAATTTAATGCAAATATCTATTTGCTACTATTATACTCACATGCTGGCTGGCAGGAGTTTAGAGCCACTAGAAAATGTGCATACACAGGCTATGACTATTTTTAAGGCTTACCGGTACTCGTCTCCGGTCTCTATCGTCCATTTAATTTATCTCTCGTAGTCACTTACTCTCTGGTGACTACTCATCAACTGCAGATATGCTTGATGCTCTCAAATGAATGTGCTGAAGGATAACACGTCATTTATACATGAAGCAACGTAATGCAATAATGTGTGCAGTCAATGAGAATTTTTGCTTCAAGTAGAACAATGAGACATTGTTTTAAACGAGGCAAACATTGTGCTGCAGTTAGCTAAAGCTAACTTTGCAACTAATGTAGGTTTATAATCTGGCTAAATCATTCCGAACCCAACCCTTGCCACAGTGCACGACAGATGAACAAGTAACATGTGGATGTGTGTGCACACATAGAGAAGAGACGGCCCTATTCAATTCCACATCAAGGAAATCTAATGCATATTAATGCAACATACGTCAAATGTAATGTACTGACAATGAGATGAAATCTAAGCCAATCTACTGTATTCATACTGCACTCCTACTTACACAGGGTGTCAAGTCAATAAGGTTCCTCTGCTCAACATTTTCATAGTGGCTCTATAGGTATAGTACTGCACATTGTGCACATACACACAGACATTTGAAGCGAGTCAAACGGACACGATGCATACAAAGTCATCCACATATTTGTGAGCTTCGTACTGCAACTATTTACGCTTGGATTCAATTCATCTGCGGTGTATCAAGTAGATCTGCTGATTTGATCGAATTGTTTTGTGCTTGTGTTTGTTGTACGTACTACATAGAAGCAGTAGACAAAGTCAAAGATATATAGACAAGTTTCAAATTCAATTCATATAGCACACATGCTCCACTACACAATCCATACATATACACTGGGAACCATATAATGGTATGGAAATCCGATTGCCTGACTGTACATCTGCATTACTTATTATTCCCACTATCTGTACACTGATGGTTTTCTACTTGGAATTAATAGAAATAGCAGCCATGGATGTAAGTGGCAAACAAGACTGGCGATGTAAATTGCAGGGTGGGACATCGTGAACACTACAGCTACATAAATACTACATAAATGAATTACCAACTCATTTGATAGGTAAGGCATGAAAATTCCGACTGATACAAGCAGGACGCAACGTATGTACTATTAATCTTAAATATGTAGATAGGTAATGTAATTGTCGAGCCCCAGAGTACATTAGTACAGTGTCTACATATTAGTGCAAGTGTATTACTATGAAGCAGTCAAGTATTTTCACTGTGACTCGCACAACACTCTCGGCAGTACCGGATACTCAAGATTGGTAAAGTACCACCACCACCACCACCATAGCTACCTACATTTAACTATACAGCCCACTATTTGGCTACGTACGTAAAGCTGTGCCAGTCGAGTGTCTCTATAGGAATTCTAGGCAGAAGATGAGGAGAAGAGCTACTCCACCCTTTCATTTCATGTATGTAAGTTCTAAGATAGAGTGCGACAGGGAAAACTACTAAATCACTAACTTCTTTTCATTTTCACATGGCCCTGCTAGTGAATGATGATTATGCTAATTCCAACGATCCTTGCCATCATATCACATACAAACAAGACAAGACATCCAAGTCAACCACACAACACAGAGCTCTGCTCCATCCAAACACTGCTGCATAAAGCCATAGTACAACAACAGCAGCGAGACTACCACTATTCATCATGCATAATACTCTCTCAGAAAGCCATGGCATTGCTGTGTACGTCTTATGGAATGACTGACGTCCTTTATTCGAATCATCGTAATTCCATGTACTGTCATTCCGTACTATGTACCAGTGTGCTAGCGAGCTCAGAGAGATTTCATGTCACTTCTCATGTCGAATCAAACCGGGACCATTGCTATACTCATCATCGGCTCTGCTCGTGTATCTCGAACACTGGCTGCACTGTAGAATAACCGAGTAGGTAAAAAAGAGCAAAATAATGCATACCTAATCCTGCAACCTCAATTCTCCTCTGCAAGAAATTGATGGAACGTATACTCATATATAGTGTACATATAGTAGTATGTAGTTGTTGTATATATATAATACAGTACATGTATGTACATATACAAGTAATCTAAGACTGTGAATTTCGATCGCTTCAAACTGTTGACTGAACCAAAGTGAAATGAATTGAATTCTAAATAGGTATAGGGGAAAAAATAGCAGCCTTTTAGCATCTTTTATCAGTTAGAATGTTCGTCACTGTAGCAGAACTTGATGCTAGGGCTCTATCCATATTTAATGCATTTGTCCAAGCGAGGCTTTCATTATTACTGCACATTGTACTGATTGCAAATGAGTGAGTGAGGTGAACCCATCCCATGTAAAAGGCAGCGAACTAACTAACAATAAGTGTGTAGAACTACTTGCATAACAACAACCCATCAGGGAGTTTTCGCTAAAACGCGAATTCAGTTGCAAAGCGAGTTTTGCATACTCGTTGACTACCATAGAGAGGTAGATAGGCTAGATAGGAGCACATAATTCCGAACATAGGAGGAAGTTCATTATTTTGCTGCATGCACAGTTTAGCATGAGAACTGTAGTTAAGTTGAAGTGAATTGTGAAGCAGCAGCAGCAGCAGCAGAAGCAGCAGCAGAGTTTGCTTGCAAGGGCAACGTATTTTATTAGTCAGGTAGCGTTGGGCTATTGTGTACTTTTGTATTCTCGTTCTTCAATAATTGCGAGTATGAACCGAGCCAGCTAGTGTGGTGTAGTCTGTCATTTATTAATTAAGATGGGTCTCAACTCGTACTAATACACAGTCAACCAGCTTTTGTTCTTATTGCGAAAATTCTTGGTGAGCAGACTGTCAACAGCCATCAGCCACAACGGGTGACAGCCATATAATATTCTCACACAACCTACCACTACCAAACTGCACATACCTACATGCATGCATCATACAAAGAGAGAGAGAGAGAGAGAGAGACGAGAGACGTTTGTTTGAGCAAGAAAGCTAACTGAAGGGAACGATGCAATGTAAAATAAACGTGACATACGCCCAGTTCCAAGTTAACACTGAAAATGTATACTAACCCAACAATAAGCTTTATTACGGCTGCAGCAGCTTACAGTTTCGTCATAACACGTAATGTGTCTTGTTTTGTGTCTGGGTCTACGTACGCGACTACTGCCTACTGCAAGGTAGTAGGTCTTTCCTCGATCCATCTACGTACTCACTTCTGCACTCTACTTGTATGCTCTCTTCTACTCACAGTCAGTTGATTTTGCTTGACTTACGCAAAAGTTGACTTAAACTTCTTGCTGGATTGGCTGTCTTTCACTGGTGGTGGTAGGTGTAAGCATTGACTTTTGTCATAGTCGCCTATCCACTCTATATGTATGCAATATGCAGCAGATGACAGACAGACCCCTTAGGATTACTATCATCTCTTTGTATGCACAGTATTATGCACACATTGCACATACATTAATACGGAGCCCGTGTGGAAATCTTATATGTATGTAGAATTCCCTATGAATGTATACCGTGCACTCTAATAGTATGTAGTATTTATATCAGGCTAAATGCATTGTGTACTTTTCCAATACGACTACGTACTGTGCTCTGACGAAAGGACATGTCCACACAAACTAAACAAAACTGGCGCACTAAGTAAGTCCAATGTACTCATAATATAGTAGACAGTAAATTATACACTCAAGTACTATTTTGAATGTAAGAACGTCTTCATATGGTGGCCCAGCACACACAGTTCACTATGTGTGATGTTTTTTCAGCCGCACCATTACGAAATCAATAAAGAGCCATTCCTTCTCTAAATAGGTACGGTATTGTGTGCATATTATACTGTGCAAAGGTTTACAAAGACAACGCAAGACAAGAGTCGACTTTACTGACTGTATTGTACACAGTCAGTCAATCAAGTAACCTTAAGTACGTTAGTCATATTGAGTGAACCACCCAGTAAACTCACATCAACTAGTCAGTGTCACAATAATGCAATGTTTCGCTCCCTGCCACCGGAGAACGACCCAGCAACAGAGATAGCACAGTAGAATATTTATGCTCTGGTAATTGCAAAAGTAATTTAAATCCAGCCAACAAGATACTCAGCAGAAAGAAACGCCTTTGACATTGAATTGAAGTTAAAATATATATAAGAAGACTCTGCACAAGACACACACACATATACACACACACAGTAATGCATGCAGTGGGATTATGTGAGCTGCACGTAATGGATGTTCAAGCGTAAATAGAATGGAATGAAATGAATGCAAAAACACGTAAAGTCAAGTCGGCTACTGCCATTTTTTAAAAGTTGCCATGTAGCCTCTTATTGTAAAGAAGAAGCAACATTTTTAGCTAATCTAATGCAAGCAAACGACTACTTCTGACTCTGACCATCAAAGAATGTTTGTCTCAACATTAAAAAATATTCTTTCAGTTAACAATGTGATTTTATTGTCTTGTGCAGGCCGCCATACTCTCTCGCTTCCCTTTGTCCTGTCTATTTACCAACTCATCAAGGGAAAATCAAGCTTACTTACGAGTGCTACCAACTACACAAATGTAACGTTGATAGACATCTGAATTTGATTAAGTGTACGCTGGTGATCTTAACCACCAATGTCTGTGTGCATTCGTACTGGCACATTCTCTCTACCGTATTTACTGTATAGTGAAACATGCACGAGTGTATTTACTTGTACAGAAACTGGCTCGAAGATTGTGCAGCCGGCTAAATCAGAGATCTCAAAGATAACAACTATGGTTATCATTTGTCTTGTACGAGGGACGCATTGAACAAGACCTCTGCAGTGAAAACTAGAATTGATCGAGTAAATACGGTATGTGCACTGCAGATTGTGGAGTTAAGTAAGGAAGGACAAGAAGAAGACAAGACAGGACATTAGCGTACAGGTCATCTGACAACGTCAGCTTCTTGTTAATACTCGTTGCGTTACCGCAAATACACAACAGACACACCGAGAGAGTCGTTATCTAATGATTATACATAATATGTACACTTCTTGTTATTATCTGTGGGAGAGAAAAATGTAATAAAGCTATGTAGCTGTGTGCTCATGACTCACACAAGCTCCTATACGTACTGCACGGCTAGACGTGTAAAGGATTCCCTTGCCTAGAGAAATAATCAGAGATAACTACTACTTAAGTACGAAACGATATCACTTCGCATCAGCAACCAACAACAGCCTAAGGTAGAAACTAAAGAATAATTTATGTCGTTCGCTCTCAAGACTTTTTGACTTTGACTGGCTTTCCAGTGAGCATTATCTTAGTGTTGTAGGTATATACTACACATTATTACAATACAGAAAATATGTAGTGGTGCATTGTTAGAGGGAGACGGATGTACACCATCTACTACTATTACACACAAAGAGACACAGGTAGTGGTAGATTGCAACGGAGCCGAGTCAACTCAGAATTCATTTCTGTTAATGCAGTCTTTTAAGTTATAGTAAGTGCCCTCAGAGAGTTCCA
Organism: Plutomurus gul; assembly: GCA_019776185.1. Taxonomy (NCBI): domain Eukaryota; kingdom Metazoa; phylum Arthropoda; class Collembola; order Entomobryomorpha; family Tomoceridae; genus Plutomurus; species Plutomurus gul. The sequence continues at coordinate 1,282 of JABASC010001155.1, read as the reverse complement.
CAAACAGAGAGTCTGTCAGATTATGGAAGATGTAGTTTAGTTGAAAATACAGACACTATAAAGCTAAGCAGCGGCACGAGAGAGACACAACAGAAAACAGAGAACGGTTCACTCATGTTTTCTGAGCACAGTGAGGGAGAGAGAGAGAGAGAGAGACAGAGAGAGGATGTGATGTACATACCTAGTTAGGCTTCGAGAGAAGGGTTGCTTCGAAGGTAGTAGTACATTATGTATACACTCATCTTGAACATGGTTGTGTACTAAAAGCAACGAATTCTTGTCGTCGTAGCAGACAAGTGCAGGGAACGTGATAAATTATCTTCTTGGCGTCACTCATTAGAAACGAATTTTTGCCATTCCCAATGCCTTTGAATACGATGCTCGTGAAATATTCCTGCCACCACCACTCATGTATTGAATTACCCACCAACAACTTGTAGTTCCACCATTCTACATAAAACTCTTTCCTCTACTTTGCTAACTGACTGACTGAGTGAGTGAATATTATGGTAATGTAATGTCTCCATAGACTCAACAATTTAGTTGCCTTCTCTGTTTCAGGACAAAACACAGAGATATGCCAACTCCTCCAAGGAACAAATTTAAGACCCGAAAACCTAAACACTATTGTTTGCCTAACGTATTCACCCACGTCAACGCTGCTCTGACAAAAGTCAAGCTAAAGAAAATCACCATTATCATCCAATAGAAAACTGTCGAGCTGCTATTTACTTACAACGAAGATATTTCACTACCCTTTCCTAACCCTCACAATTAGGGACTTTTGAAATTAATTCATATTAATCATGGATACTAATTATTGGCGAATCAAAAGTAACATGCAGCACAAACCAACCAAATATACACTAATGCCACAGAATTATCATCACAGAAAAAAGCTTGGATTTTTTCATTTTTACTGAAAATACATTAAATAGTTCAGAATACATGCCTAATATTATACACTTGTACTTTAGTAAACTTGTGCCTATTGTACCTATATCTTATATTCAATTAATATCAATGCGCAACTCATATTTTAGTCTAGTCGTCATAATTAGATAGTCCTCATAAACTTTTCATTCATTCTCGTTTTCATTGCATTACATTAAATTACTTAAAAATTGAAGCTGTAACTTTTTTTAGAGGTTCGTCGACTCTTTGACATTTAAAAATATTGCATTGATCGTTGGATGACTATCTCACACTGTATCTGATTTCGAATTGGCTTCAATGAGTTCGTGCCGGATGTAATCCCTCAATTTAATGATTGCCGTTGAAA
>JABASC010001154.1:0-26571 GCA_019776185.1 Plutomurus gul | reverse complement strand
TAGGAAAATTATTTGCGTGAGCATCGTGTAGTATCGTAGGTTGTAACTGTGGGTGTAGGCGTAGACCGCGTAGACAAAGTGGTTATATTTATTATGTTATATCCTGATGGAGAAAACGCATTGCTTTCACTATATCGCGGATTATAAATTTCAGGGGCGAAGTGAAACTGCTTTCAATGTTTTGAATTCAAACCGCTAATTACAATTTAACAAATAATTGTAAAATATTTAGCATGGTACCAAAATGTGAGTGGGGCAGCCCAGAGCCCACTGAATCCCCACCACTGCGGCAGGAAACAGAAATAGAGAGTGGTCTTTTCTATGCCACTGCGGCCCTCAATAAGCGAGTGATAAATAATTGGGATAAGAGAGAAGGCCCACTACTGGTCACATAGCGACAAAGAACTTCAAACCGTTTCGTAGAAAGCACATCGTTTACTGCAAGCAGGTAGGAAAATTATTTGCGTGAGCATCGTGTAGTATCGTAGGTTGTAACTGTGGGTGTAGGCGTAGACCGCGTAGACAAAGTGGTTATATTTATTATGTTATATCCATACACTTACATATACACTTGTTCAATTTCTTGTGACGCGCGAATGCAGTTTTTTGGAATGACAGTAGTGGTGAGCCTATTAGTAAGTGCTAAATATATTGTACCTTAAAAATATTAATTTAAGGAAAGGGTATTAAAGGCAATAAAGTTACAGGTACACTTGGACACAATCACACTAAAAAAACACATTATGCTAAAATATAATGTGCTGTCATTTTTGTGTAGGTAGCAAGGTTTGGGTTCAGCAAAGGTGCAATGTATTTTTATATTTTGCTCCTGCTGTCCGCTCCGAAAGTCCCGAGACCGGATCGTGAATGAAACATTAAACAGTGACGTCTTAGATTTTGGAGTTTGACGTCATAAATTGCGCCGAAATCTTGCGCTGCTCCGACTTGTAGGTTACCCACGATTCAATTTTTCGTAGAATTGACAGCTGAGATATTAAGTCATAATACAGCAAAAATTGCAAACTCGAAATTTTGTAAATTGAATAATTGGAATCACATGTGTTTCCGCAAACGGAATAACTAAAGTAGACTATTCTGCTAAAAGCACACGAACACAAACTAATAATGCAAATATATAAGATAACACAAAATTTGATACTCTAGGCTCTGAAGAAGGAAGAGGTGTGAGTGTGAGGATACCCAGATAAGACTACACAACAGAGATACGTAATAGGTGTGATTTCAGTGTCAGTTGGGCAGAAATAAGTAACCATTTGTTATCATTTCAGAGACATAGTGAACATTGAAACGATGGTGATCAAAATCGTTGGATACTTTGCAAAAACCTGACAAATGGAAGGGGTACGTTCTCTTGTTGCGTGTTGCTTTTTTAGCATTTTACTTTTTCTTTTTGTATGCAATGTGTTGTATGATTTTGTATGTAATATTACCAACAAAGAAGTGAGAAGTAAGGTTTTGAGGTTGTCCTAAATGTAATTACAATCAGGCTGTTCGGTTGTGTCACTACCAATTTTAGGCTCGAATTCTGTTGCCTGTACGAGTTCCATATTATTTACATCTTGCACATACGAGAATGTAGTAATCCACATCGATCGATAATTGCCCGTCATAGTATATTAGAAGATTGAAGAATAAAACTGCATTTTTCGTCTTGTTAGTCGTGGTTAACGCCAATCTACCTACACTGCAATCTGTACTTACCCATTTGTAAGGATGTGTGCAGTAGTATGAAATTATATAATTGTGCAATTCATTTGCTAAAAGCGTGTTGTTGCTTACAAAACTTCCCTTGGAATTATAAAAAGTTGTACGTATTTAAGTATGTGGTGCATTACTCGCCGTATGTTTATGTTTCTCTAAATCTAATCTTGCTCCATATATAAATACATTCATTTTTTATTCAAGTATCGAATCACCTCAACTTAATCATTGTCATTTATACAGTTACAACGCAATCAGGTTTTGTGTTCGTGATTAAGAGCTGTACACTGTACACCTGTTTTTTCATAAATTCCAGTGCAATGTAAATATTTACATTTTGAGAATTTCACACCACATATTTACTAAAATTCCAAAACCCTACATGATATAACAATCGTGTTTATCATAGATTAGATGTTAAAAGTGCAAAATATTAGAATATGTCTATGATAAGTAATTCTTATAATATTTGATAATAGTAATAATGGATAGTTGTTGAATGGTTATATATTGGAGCACGAGGTAAAATTTTGAATCTACTTTAATTCTCTAGCTTTCAATGACTAACGAACGGTCATCTTCAGGAGTAAAGTAGATTCAAAATGTGTACCTCGTGCTCCAATAACATTCAACTAACCATTCATTCCGAGGTTGGAAATTTCTGGAATTTTATTTAATAGTAATATATATCAGAATATCATTCAAATCATATGTACTTACATATACCGACTGGGTATTTTCCAAAATTTAAGGCCAAGTCCCCTACATTATTCCTAAAACATCATAAGTATATTAGTTCGTTTCCTGTGGTGAACAATTTGAGGGCAATACCCCCTTTCATGCTAGTATATAAATATACGTCATTAAAATATATTTAGACAGAAATTGCACTAGTTTTCATTTTCCATGTAGTATGCAATTTTTATTATGCATGCAGAACGTTCAAAAACGTTCGTATTCATGTAATACAAAGAAATATGTGTTGCGATTTTAGGCTTTGTGAAATTGTGACAACCGTAAAACACCTAGCAGTGTTATATAGGATTAAATGCGTGCGTGGTTTAATCACAGATTTTCATAGATTCGTAAGTACAAGTAAATACACCCATTATTATATTATGGATTTATAAATTGCATTTTTTGTTATTAGGTTGGAGTAAGGACAGAAAATTGAAATTAGGAAACTCCATAACTCGTTTCATGGATGCGAAATTTTTCGTGTCTTAAAGGTTAATTTGCCTACTCATGAACATGTGTGTCCAAACTCTTCAAGAAAGATTATCCAGACAAGTTAAATCTCGTGAACAAGCTCATTTGAGATTTTTCCATTAGAATAGATCGTGTATTAGTCAGTGCATTCTATTTAGTTGAGAAAATGGTTAGAATTTTGAATGAAGCGGAAAAAGTATCTGACGAGGTCTCTCTTGTTGATGATCATAACCATATGGAGCACACTATGAATCTCAGTTTAACTGCTGGAAAGAATCTAAGCAACAGTATTAACTACATTAACCAAGAATCAGTTCCAGTTTCCGAAGATGAGGGTGAGGGTAACAACAAATCCCAAGAAGGTGGTTGCGCAAACGGAAGTCCCACATACTGTATACCATCACCAGACGTATCTGATCAAAGCGACAATCAAGTGCAATCTCTGTGTGGGAGTGAAAAATGTGACGACGAATTCATAACAGATAATAATACATTGCAAAAGTCTCACGTAACAACAAACATTTGTGAAGAAGTAGGCTCGAGACACCCTAAGGGCCAAAATCATAGGAATAATGAAATTGTTTCGTCTCCTGAATCTCTGCACAATAGATCAGAAGATCTTTCTGTTACCAATGACATAAAATTGAAACCCAAACGAGTTGTAGAAAACAAAAGTGTCGATAGCGGAAATGAAAAGACTGAAGAGGAGAGACATGTAAATACAGCAGTCCGTGTACAGAAACCGTATACACAAAACTACAATATGCCAAAGCTTACTTCCTCAGACGAGACTAATGAAATTGTGGACAAGAGATATAAAATTCCAAACACCTTCAATGGTATTTATTCAAAGAAAAACGACCACATGGATAAGCTATACGGAGGTACGATAATTCTTAATAAAAAAAGTAGAAAGAGGCTTATTTAATTATGCATTTAAAATAATTGTTGTGTTGTCCAATGGGGCTTGGCAAGTACTGTACTATGATAGTAGTAAAACTGTCCAGATCTTCTGCGTAAAAGTTATAAAAAAACGAAATTTTACCTTTCAATGATTATTTTAGAATTTAACCCCGTGTAACCTTACACAACACACGATAATAACACCTATTAAAGGATTTGGGAGATAATCGCTGGCACTTGCATAGAGGGAGCTTGGATTTGATAAAAATCCGTTTAGGAGAGATGTAGAATCCTCTGCATCAATGAATACCACCAGCAAACATGCGGTTATATAACTTAATCCCATAGACATCTATCTAATATAAGGCTTAATCCTGAAGCATTATGAACGGTATATTTTGTAAACTGAAGAGAATACAATACGTGTATACGTAATACAAATACCTTCCATTGTATAAATATATGTACGTCGTTAAAATATATTTAGACAGAAATTGCGCTAGTTTTCATTTTCTATGTATGATGTAGTATGCAATTTTTATTATGCATGCAGAACGTTCAAAAACGTTCGTATTCATATGTAATAAAAAGAAATATGTGTTACGATTTTAGGCTTTGTGAAATTGTGACAACCGTAAAACACCTAACATCTCAAGTGTTAGGATTTAATGCGTGCGTGCTTTAATCACAGATTTTCATAGATTCATAAGTACAAGTGCACCCATTATTATATTATGGATTTATAAATTACATTTTTTGTTATATAAGTAATTGTCCCCAATTCCCTTAAGGGCTTGATAGTTTTTAAAGTTTCATTAGCGCCATAAAACCTATCACATATACTAGTAAAATTTGGTAATATCCAGTTGAATACCTCACCTGTAGCAGTTTGAAATAGTGCAATATGAGTTTGAGAGGTCACAACTTGTACTTTACATGGAATGAGAATGTAGTTTCAGATTGAATCTCAGTTTGCTCATCATACCTCAATTGGCTCTTCTCCAATTGAGATAGGATATAAATATTGAGTTTGAAATCATGTTATTTTGAATTGATTGTGCGATTTGGGTAACGGGATTTTGATACAAGAATAGCTGATTACAATTCAAGGAACTGGTAGGGTAGTAACGTGTAACATGAAGGGGTACATATAGTATTGAACAAGCAAGACAATTTAGTGACATTTAACATGGTCTCACGCAGAACTTCCAAAGCGTACATAGGTAAATATTTAGTTTGTCGCCACTACAATTGTTGGAATTGGATCGAGTGTAATTTCACATTTTATTATGATAATATTTTCAACATTTTTTAAAATGTGTAAATTAGTTTACTCATTGGGAGTAATACGGGTAGTAAGTTATGATAAATTGGTTTCTGCTTGACGGGGTTCTGTATACAACGGTTAGAAGTCATTGAATGGCAGCAACTCAGGTTTCTAAAGTATTATATAATAGTAAATATATATATTTTTGTGTTTGCTAAATTAACAGGAATGACAACACATCCAACAAAGCATCAAATCTCAACTTCAAACTCCGCAATTCCTCCACATCATTTTGCTAATAGTAATTCCAATCATCATGCCCATTCTCATGGGCACAAAATTCCACAATATATACAGCAGCACAGCCCACACGGTGGACAATTCCCACCACCATTTAGAAGTACGGGTACTCAACCTCTTCACCATCTTCCTTTCGGCTTCTTCGTTGATCAAAAGTTGGATTTATCTCCGTGGGGGCCGTTTCCACCACCAATGACATCACTCTCTTCTCCAGGCATGAATCCTTCAATGCCTACAACGCCTCTTCCTACTGCAATGATTCCTTTACCGTTGGACCCAACATGTCCACCAGCTGTTCTGCCATCCTTTGCTACTTCAGGCTCTGGGCTTGGTCAAAGCACCGGTTTTTCCACAAGATCGTCGTCTCCCATGGCACCTCATCAAGGACAGTCTCTTATCGGAATTGATTCGTGTTCGTCCCTCTCACTTTCGGCACTTTTACCTACTCCTGTGTCCGGCGTGTGTGGACAGCCAAGTAACTCCGCTTCCAATCCAAACTTCATTTTTGCTGCTCCTTCAACCGAGTTGACAGTTTTTCCTCATTTCCCGACAGTTCCTGGGCAATATGTTGTTTATTTTCATATAAACCCTGGTGTCAACGTCAGCTTTCATGTTGGCGACCAATTACAAGTTATCAAAGGTAAGTAATCATATTTAACACACACACATCATTATTAAACGATTTGAAATTAGAGTGGAGCGAACACAGCATCTTGTTCCGGATAGACATTTGTATAAATGTAACCTGTCGATCCATTCAGATAGGTGCATGGGCGCAAAGTACATCTGGAATCATAATATTGATAGAAACCGTAATATCAAAACTCATAACAGGCCAAGATTGGATTTTAGGAATTTTGTATTTTATTATTCAAAAATTCTCCTGTACTAAATTCGAGATGAATATACGTGTGTATTCACTTCGTTTAAACCTACAGCTACGTTTATTAGTACAGAGGAGTCTTCTACTCTGCAACCACGACTTGCTAAATTTCTCGTACAGTAACTCTAATCTAGCTAGTCATGCGGCAACATGGTTTGTTGCCAGTTACGTCCCTTTAAACACGGTGTAAATACAAATAGTGTACTACTATTAAGAGTGTACTCTGTGTACGAACTAAAATACTACTAGAACTTGTGAAGTTCTCATAAGCGACAGGATGCTCTTTTTCTCATATGTATTCATTCACTCATACGTATAACTTGTATAAATAATATGTTGAAGAAAAAGGCAAAAAGTAAAGTTAATATTTCTCTAGAGTCTCTTGTTTGTTATTTAGTTGTTTGTGTATGTTTGTAGTCTGTTAAAATGGAGTGTACGATATATACATTCAACATTCACATAAACGGTTAGGATAATATATATGATGGTCAGTAAACGTATGTGCAAGTATGCAGTAAGACAATAATATACTGCCTAGTAAGCAAGTCTAAAGGTATTCTATTTTATATGATACGATACGAAATGGTTAATACGAATGTTGCATTATTAGGTGATCTGATCACACCACCACCAGTACGAATTACGTGTTACCCTTTAAGTGTACGGTACATTCATATGATCAACAAACCTTAGGTATACCTTACCACATACATATATTTATGTGCCTTGTAAACACCTACATAGTTTGCCTTTTAGCTGTAGGTATCTCCCTAAAGGTATGTGAATGTGTTTGACAAAGTTTAAAATGCCTTTAGACACACTGTGTTCATGCACTAAGCTGATGCAGAAACAAACGATATAGTTGCCACAGTGCTCACAAGTTAGTATTCGCTTCTGTAGAAATATGTTACATTAACAACAATATCAGATACACATGAACAATGCTTGGGGCATGTTGTTGCCAAACCGAAACTTAGTCTGCAGTTTGAATAGCTGAATGAGACAGTAATAATTGTCGGTCGTACTCAAGGGGTGGTGGTGAAGTAGTAGTTGTAGTGGTTGTACGTATACAGTGAAGCTGTGGTTCATACAAAAGGGTTAAAACGTGAGAATCGCCTGGTTAACCATTCCCTCAGAAAGAAGATTACTTTGTATTAAGCTCAGATTTGGTTTGCATTACATTGCAATGCAGTTAGTAGTTGCGTCGTCCCTTATGTTGTGCTTCTTCTACTGATGTACGGTAATGCTGTGAAATGTAAAGGGAAGACGATGGGTCAGTCTGCTTGCTGAAGCTGAGTTTATTATACAAGATGTAATTGTTCTGTAATACAGTCTGTATTATACAGAGTGTATGTGCAAGCTACGTACAACTTGTTTAGTTTATGGATGGAGATAGTGATGCTAATGCTGTGTCTTCTAATGGTCAAAGAAGAAGAGATTCGTGTATTATACTGAAATGAATGCCAAAAGATTATAGCGCATAGCTTAATGTATGTACTACGAAGCACATAGTAGGTGAGACGAGAATGAGAGAGAATGATTGGAATGAGAATTGGAATTGGACTTGAATTGAATGAAGACCCCCGTGTGCTATGACTTGCCAGTAGTAAGTGGTAAGCCAAGAGGATGAAAACTTGGGAAGGGGGTACAAATGCTAACATAGAAGAGATTGTAATGTGTGGATGTACACAGAGCTCGATATACATTTTCCATCGTGCAGTGGTATGGTAACTAATGTTAGAGGTATTCGATAGGTATTACTTATGTGGATGCATACTAGCGTGTAGTCTTTCATACTACTTTGTATATGTACAAACTTACATTCAAATGTATGTGTTGGATGTGTGAGCGTTGGCTTCACCATAATAGATCAGTGCACTGTACTTACTGTAGTACACATAAGAGACTTTGTTCAGATGCACGTTGACGGTATCCTACAACATAGAATATGCGTATGAATACTAGTATGATAGTTACATTAGTGCCTTTTCTATTCTGTTCTACATCTTGTGTTGGGGCAATGGGATGCATTTGAAATGTATTTGGTAAAGTTAGTAAGTTGTAGGTTGTGGTGGAATCAGATGAGGCAAGTACGTATAAAGCAGCAACAGAACACGAAGGAAGAGCAAAGAGGTAAGCTGATTGTGTGCCTTCGTGAAACGGCTGTGATTCCACCCTATGTTATGTTATGCATGATACACAGACAGCAGTACACACAGTGCATTAGAATAGCAAAGCAACAAGCAGGGTGAGTGAACGAGCACTGCTACGATCTGACTCTCTCGTATTCCATTGCCAAGTAACTAACACCACCGTTCCCTCTGCTAGAGTCTTTTGCATCGCATGGGAGGTCCACAGTTTCAATGGGATTGGGATTGTGTCAAGTCAAAATTCATTTCTCTCGTGTTCATTGTTCCCTTCTCTTTTTTAGCTGAATTGGACCAAGTTATCTTTTCTACAGTTAGTATTGCAATTCCTTCAACCAAAGTGTACTTCAAGTCCCTAACATTTGTCCTCTCAGTTCATTAATCTAGTGTTGAAGCAAAAGGATACAAGGGACATTGTCCTTTGATTGCTACAAGTTAGAATTATTTTGTGATAGCATTTTTACATGTACGAGACAAGTGTACAAGTTGACGAAAATCTTTGAACGGAACGCAATAGAAAGTGCGCTTCAGGTTTTCATCTGATTGAAGCGAATCGCTTGCATTATATACTTGTACTACTGTCATTTTCATACTAGACAGATAGAACGTTTGGTTTGTGTTCATCGTTTTCACCGTGTTATTTTGTTGCCAGGCTTTGACATGTGTTCCAGGCATCGGGAGATGCTTCAGTGACTATTTGTGTTAGCAAAGCACATAAGAAGAGATACATACAAAACATTTTTCAGCGGCTTATATCCGTCCATATAGTATCGAATTTCATGTTGGTATTCCTTTGGAGTGTGAGCAACACGTGGGCTTTTACTCAGTCACTAATTTGTCTCATTCACAGTGTCCAATTGTGACAGTCGGCCAAGTTTCATTGAAAAAATAAGTGCTGTCTGTTAAGGACAAAAATTTATATGCTGCAAGTGTATATTTTAACATATTTTTGTTCAAATAATATATTCGCATGAACTGTAGATTTTCTACCAATAAGTAAAAGGATCTGGAAATTCGTAAGTCTTTTTCAATCATTTTCGTACTGCCAGATGTCGAAGAATTCAGTCAATTTTAGGATGATATTCATTCAAGAAAGATCGTAAATTTAGAAATCATGTTTAATGTGGGCCTGGCTACATAATAGGCATGTTAGTGTTACCCAATAATGATACCAATAATTGCATACTTATTACGCTACTTAAAACCTTACTTCCTTTTCTCTGAATTCGTTTCATGTTTCCACAGAATACTAAAAGGCTTGTTGTTTTTCGTCAGAAGTGTGCGCATAAGAATTTTTGAGTATTTCTGTAGCTTCTTACATATGACAGTTGCAAGCATGTAAGGAGGATAGAGGAGTCGTTCGTGGGTAGTCGTGAAATTTATAGCTGTGTAATCTTACCTAATTTAATGTCCTCTCCCTTATACATCTTTTTGAGTCTCTAATTGTAATGTTAAGGTTGCTACCTTTCGTGCATTGCAATGGTCTGATATTGGGATAGATCTAGCTTTCTACTGATGTTTAAGAGAGCTAAGAGCAACTGGTTAAGTCTGAATTACGCACGTGCAAATCTTTGTAGATGCGGGTATTAAATACATATGCATGATATGTGTACACAGTGGACTTATCTTCTGTTGACTGCATCAGGCACTTCTTTGTATGTGATACCTAAGACACTCGAATCTCGAAAGAATCTTGAGAACAATTTTACGAGACGGGAGAAGAAATATAGGTATCTGCAAAGGACATTTTGAGTTGTTGATAAGTATCGCATCGGAGTGGAACTTATGCATGTGTGAAAAGACAAATTTCTTCTTGGAAATACGAATATACTCAAGTTACGTTTCATTAGCAAAGAAAATTTTTGCAAGTGTATGCTACTTTTGTAAGTTTACCACGGTTTACATGTGAGGGACGTACTTCTCTTTCACAATGCAATAAAAAGGAATTTTCGAGTGAGAAAGAGATGGGAAGACGATTGGGACGTGTTCTAGAAGGAACGAAAGGGGTTTGTGATGTCTGAACTCTATAGATTGTGGTAGCTAGAAATCCTTGAGTTACGTACTTGCATGTTACGTATCTTTTCTGACTAGTGTGTGCATTTGTCTGGTTTAATCTTCCCAATATTAAATACAAATAAAGTAGAAAAGTAACCACAGGCAAAATAGATGTAAAGCTGAGAATTTGCCTGAGTGTTTGTTAGTGGAAGGGAGAGAAAAAGAAGTAAACGTGAGTTGAGTCAAGTCACCAGTAAAGAGAAAAAGTTTAGACACAGCTCTCTTCTCTCTACTTGATCTTTTGCAGACCTCATTGGTTTGGCAGACGAAAGTATCTTAAGTTGAGGTCTCATGTACATAACATTTGGATACATATACACTATTTGTACCTAGTCAATAGCCTGCCTGGTCCTATATGCAGCATTAGTAGTATTAGCTTTCATTTCCCTTCATCTCATGCAGTCTAGGATTATTCATGTCTCTTTCGACTGTTTCGACTATAAGAATTAGATTGGGTGTTCCAAAAATATATCGTATGGTTCATATCTGATTATACTGAACTGGTGGGTGTATTCTGCTGCATGCTGTGTAATGTAAGCACAGTGCACTGCAGCAGCAGTGTGCAGTTAGCTTTGGTGGAAATGCATTTTCCAAGACAAGCTTGGTTTTCATGATGCCTTGCATTTCTTGCGTTAGTTGGCTTGACTGTGATGACTCATGACACATTCAGTTGTTGGAAGCGTCTACTTTCATCCATTCTGTTGTTGCAGATCGCACGACTATAAGAATAGTCAAGTAGGAGCGATAGACCTCCAAGACTACAAAATTTTCAACCACCTACCTATTCAGTTGTTTATTTTCCCTTTGAATTCAGAAAACATTAGAGTTGTTTAACCTTATCTTCTTCTTTGGCATTTTTCACTGCCCCCTTCAGACTTTCAGATAATAACAAAGGCATGGTACTACTACTACACGATGTTATGTACTGTGTATCTTTCTAGCAGTGGATGTGTTAACATACTTTCTGGCAATTGTATTTGTTTTATAAAGACAGACACGTAGCTTAGGAGCTGGACATATAGCACTCGCTACCTTTGCTTAGTGATGTTTAAGAGTTTTTGTGTGTGGTTTCCAATACATTTTTTATCTTTTCTTGACTTGTCCGTAGTGATGAATTAAATGGGAAAAGTGAGAGCTGGGCTTAGACTCTGCTAATGTAATAAACCACTACAATTATGAAAGAAAACGTCAGACAGGATACAGACTATATCGGCGTCAGGAATATATACACTATAAGTTATACATTGAGTAGAAAGATCATTACGAGATGATTATTGCTAACATAAGTGGGTAAGTAAAGCTAACTCAGCTGAGATTTCCTTTGGATGGAGCAGTCTATCACATCCATTCAATTTTAAATGGTCTTCATATATAGTGGTGGGATTGAATGAAATGAAGCGATATGAGAAAATCAAATGATAATGATGATGTGCTACGAAAAGAATGTTATCGTAACAGAGGATGTTGATTTGTAGACCGACCAATCTAACAATAAGTCAAGCCAAGTTTGACGTTGAGCTTACGCTATCAGAACATTACTATTATAATGTATAACTTGAAGAAGAGTGAGAAATAATATAACCAAGGCAGACTAGAGATCACGTATTATTGTAATAGTGGTGTAAGCGGGGATATTAGACTGCAAGCTCGGTCCGTACCGTTACATTCGACAAACGTCTACATTCTTGTGTCCTCTCCTAACTCATGTGAATTCTCTTTTAAATATTTACTAATTACGAACCGCTATCATCGTTCAATACTGTGGATTTAAGATTCTAATATAAAATTAAAAGTAGTGTATTAAATAATCCCACAAATTCGATTAATTTATTGTATTTATGTGTTTATATTATTTATTCCTGGTTGTAAAGGCCCATGCTCAGCCTAGAGAAGGTAACTCTACATATTAGAACACCAGTGGCCCACCCAATTTTGCAGCTACAATCCTTTCTGAGAGGATAGCTTGTTCTGGGGATAAAATAAACCCATATTCATTTTTTACCCTGGGTCAAAGGGTCAAATTGTACTGCCAATTACCCCAAGGACGTACCCCGTGTACTGACACCAAGCCAGGCACATCCCTAGTAGACTAGCAGACATTCCTAAAAACCCCACATTGTCCTAGCTCCAGGCAGTGATCGAACTCAGAATTTGAGAGTGGGTGTGGAAGCATACTACCACAGAGCCACAGGTGCTAGCTAAATTAATGTAATTGGAATAGTAATATGGTATGGTTACAAAAATTTAGTCATCAAATGAACACGGCTGATGAAAGGAAATTTATAGATACTCAATTGCGAAAAAGTGACATATGTGCTTCATTGTTGAAGATAAAATAATGTCTGATTTTACAGTAACAGTGTGAACTAAATAAGATTGAAATCTGTTGCTTTAGGTAAAATATGAATTCTACAGCTGATGACACACATTGTACTTCTCTTTTACAATTTTTGTGACTCTGTTGGTTGCATGGTTGCACCTCCATCAATGCCAGTGACAGTAAGACCAAAAAACTCTTGAAGGTTTACACCGGCATCCTCCACTGCCAAAGTTATTTATTGGGTTATGTATAAATACAAAATATGTGTTTTATTTCACAAATTTGAATTGATATGTACCATTACATTCATTTACTATTTCCTATTCATACCACCCAGAGATTTAACTGTCACTAAAATGTACGATGTTTCATCATTTTAGTTGCTATTTGCTAAATTTTGTGATTTTTATTTAGGATGTTACAAGTAGTAAGATTCAAATATCGAATACACGTGGGAAAGGAAACATGATCAAATTCTTCAAAATATGATTATTATGAAACTGGTGCATGGTATGGTTGGTGCAAACAAGACAAGCATAAGCGAGTTTGTCTCCTCTAGCGAACGTGCATTTTCAGGAGACAAATTCATATTGTATATCCGAATAAGAGCTAAGGTACTAGTGACCAGTAAGGATTTTGAAATGAAACATTATACATAACATTAAGGACTGAAGAGAGTGGAATAGGATGATAAGTATGATGTTGGTTATGTTTACTATTACTTGGCGTTAGCTTGACTTAGTTTTCTGGTTTTGTGTATCTTTATGGTGGAATAGAGTGGACTGCACTGGAGGCGAAGGCTGAATGAGATTGAAGTTTGGTCCATCTAATTGTACTTAAGTCAAGTCATAGGACATTTTATAAGTGCTTGCTGCGTATAATATGTGTGCGTTACTATATGTCCTATATGTTATACATATAGCAATAGCAATGTATTGTAAATAGGATAAAATCTTCCATAGGGGAACCTTAGTACTCTGTGGAATGCGTTCTGTCTGACTAGTTGGGCTCTGACAATCCTTTCCTACGCTATGAAGTTATTTCGTTCCATTAGACGAACTGACTTGAGTCTGAAAGATGCTGACTGAAAAGACTCGACAGAGGGGTCATAATCCTGTTTTATAAGACTCACTAGGTCTATGCTAGATATGATGAGACCATTGATGGTTCATCTTGTCATGCTTTTTTGGAAAATTACTGTTGACTGCGTGTAGTGTACTATATGCATTACATTTCAGGCACTTCATTTTTTTTGGTTTTGTTGATAAGAAATAGGAGAACGGAACAGCGAACTATTTTTTGTTGTGACTGTGATTTTGTGAATATCTTTTAATATTATTTTAAATTCGTTGCAAGCATAAACGTACGTATCTCTGTAGAATATGATATGTGCGTTGGATCTTCATTACTCAAATTAATATGACGTGTTTATAAGTCTCCATACCGCCTTTTTATCATGGATTATTACTAACGAACTTGTTTTATTTATGCAGATAAAAATACATTTAACAATTTAATTCTTCACCAGAAATCTCGGAGAGTTAAATATGATTTTTCCGTTCCCTTTGAAAAGGAAAACTTGTTTGATGACGATAAAGTTACGATAACAAATTTATGCATAAGAATCTTTAGTTTACTACCGATAACTCAAAACGCCTAAACGCCAAAGTTTGGCACTATAAAAAAGGGGAATATGTAAAACGTAAGCTTGTACTATCAGAAATAAATATCTGGTTTCACAGTTCGTTCATCGTGTACTTGGTATTTTTACGTTATGTATTTGGCATCGTGGCATGTACACAAGTTGACTCTCCGTGAGACAATTAAGATAAGTGAATGGATAAAAATTATCTAATAGACTGAACTGGTATGTGCACATAAGACACAATTGGTTCCACTACTAGTGCCTCTTGAGTTTCTTGTAATAATAAACTTTAATGTCTCAGACGATTAATTGTAACGTTTAACTCTCAAATTCCAATTGAGAAATATTAATTTTTGTCTGCGGGCATTACCGTGCTAAATTGTCGCAGACATTCACAATTCATAATGGTGGGAAAAAAACTTGAATTGACATTCTCCATAACAAGTGTAGCAGCAAAGAAATAAAAATCACGAACAGCAATGTTAATTGAAAACTGGTTGCGAACGGTCTAGACTCTTGACAATCAGCAAATGATTAAAGACTAAGCTCGTCTTGGTAATGGAAACGTATTTATCAATTCAAGTGATGTTGAATTTGTAATTTTGTGGACCGATGTTTACAGACAAACATGGCAGCTGTACTTTTTAGACTTAGTAATTTGTCAACAGTTTAGTTTGCTTATAGTTTGGCTCTACAATATAAAATTTACACTCACAAAATCGTTCTGGTAATGTTCCACGTACGCGCAGAAGGTGCTCCTAGTACTTATAAAGAAATACAATACGATTCTTATTCTTATTTAGAGAAAATATTCGATAGGTGGACGAATAATAAAGGATAATGATTGTACCTAGAAATATTCGTTGGCTAAGGATGGTTGGTGTTGTGAATAACATGAATGAGAGTCTTCTGAAAATGCTGATTTGGTTATGAATTTTTGCGAGGATCTTTCTGCTTTTTATAGAATGACCTCTTTACTTTGCGTTCTGATAGTAATGACCTTTGTTGTATGAAAAAGGGGTACTTGAGCTCTGACGAAACTGACGATACATCCATATTTCCGCATTAACAAAATACAAATGTGTAGAGTTGTATACTCGTACAGCGTGCTTTGTATGTATGTAGTTAACCTTTGATCGGTGTACTGTTGTCCTAAGGAAGTGATTTTAACTGATTTGTATGATACGCTGTTGACTGTTTAATATGGGCACAGTCGGTCTTCTATTTGTTTGTAGTGTTCCTTTTTCTCTTTGCGGTCAGCGCAGTCATTATACTCACAATCAGTCAGGTTACCCTATTCTTTGCATATCCTAGAAATTTCTCCAGATATGTAAGGGTTTTTAGAGAAACGCCTGTAATTATCCCCTACTTAAGGCAAAGAATTGTATGTAGACCCTAAAACGTACCCATGACCTCCCGAGCGTGCCCTACATATACAATTCTCTTGTCATCACTCCGAACAACATGCTATCTCGTTAATCTATCCTTGTGTATCACAATATCGGATAAAGAAATGGATTCACGCGATTGGCTAATTACAATTATCTGTGTATTTGACGAGATGATTAATAAATAGAGATAATCCCTCGGAAGGAGAGATTATTAACTTACAAACTACCCCCCATTCTGTTCCTAAGCAGTATTATAGGAATCTATGTAGATGTTAACTTACTGAAGCAGAATTTATGTCGTTATCGTTGTGTGGAGAAATACACATAGGGATGCAAAACTACATTGGAATATTCTTTGAGTCAAAGTTAATTTTCTTTGTAATTGTGTTGAAATAATCTGATTTCTCAAGCTATTTGAAATTCAAGTGGTGATAGTGATTGTATGTATTTATGTGTACACACGGTATAAATGAATCCTGTACACACGAACAATGAAGTACAATTATTATAAGGTCTCAGCTAATGCCGTTTTTTTAGTCAAATGAAGGCTGTAGTAGAAGGGAAAGAGCGCTTCTGAATTGGTAGTGAAAAGGATATAAAGCATGCTTTAAAAATTTCAGTATTGCTACCTTTATTCTGCTTACCGATTATGCTATAAAATAATTGTGCATGTTGATCGAAACACAGATAGAAGACTGAAATACTCAAGAGAAAGCATTATAAATGGGTCATTCATGACTTTAAACAAAGTAAGTCCTCATTTGTTGCTGTCACTCTCTCATTTATTGACCTGAGCACAAATCCTGCTCAATTCACTAAAGAAAGAGAACGAATAAAAACTGTAATCAATTTCGAAAGTACCTACCTAATCCCATTGTCTTAACTGTGGATTCATAGGCAGATGAATGAATGTATAATCGAATTTTAAATTTAAATAAGCCGAAATTAATGGCTGTACTGATCATTCAATTCCTTGTTTTTACTACCGTAAAATTCAAATGTAAGTCTAGTTTTGTCTTTGTAAATCATTTTACTTCGCCTTCAAAATTGATAAGTACCTACGCTTTATATTTGTAAGTGGTAATAATAATTCTTGTTCGATATTCATTGAATTCATATTGTTTTCAATTGCGCACTTATATTCTTGTATGCCTTTTATATGTTTCAAACTTACAGTGATAAAGAAGACTACCTTTGCATGTTATCAGTTTAGGTGCGTTAAATCAGAGTCCACGTGCTTTTAATTTTTCTGGGTTGGTAATTATCTACACTGTCTGTCCTTATGAGCCGTTGCTTGAAGAGGTCTGGCTTACTATCTGTATATCATATTAGTCATTGCAAGAATTACCATGTATTCTTTTCAGCAAACGCGATTGTACTAAAGTTATGACAAACTTAGTGGTGTATTCCTTCTATGTATATGCTCGTGCATGCGCTGCTTGTGGTTCGATGTAGGCTACTCGCTATTGTTCTATTTAATTCCATTAAAATAAACAATTGTGAGCCAATAGGGCGTGAAGGAGGATAAAGGAAATTTTTATCTTTCCTGTAAATGTTGAATGAATGGTGAACGAATTCTTCCGTAGAAAATATATAGCTTAGACTTGTGAATTACCTCATCGCCAATATACGGTCAAACCGTTTATGTAGTTTCTTTGTGTTGTCTTTCGTTACTTCTCTGTACTACAAGCGCTCGTAAAGTTTTAGGCGTCCCTATTTACTTAAAGTGTAGACAAGTTTGCAAGGTGAGTCAAATGTGATGACTACATTTGTTTTTCATACAAATAAATTGACGGTTATCATGCTGCTGCTCCACATCGTAAACCACCTTTGTTTGATTGAGACTTCTGTTTATATATCGACACCACAATGACCCAACTCAACTCGCAGTGATTTCTATTTATATAAACGACTTTTGCTGTTGCAAATGCACTATTATAAACACGTTTTAATGCAAGTGGCAGTATTTCGTGTTTTTTGTCTTGTTTATGCAAAAATAATCGCATTAGGTTGTACATTTTGTGTCATCAGGCGAGACGATGTGTTTAAAAATTCCACCTTTAGCTACTTAATTTAAAATAAACTTTTCACTTGATTTAAATATGTTGCAAATTGCACGCTCAGTGGAACCGAATATAAATTGTACAGGATACTAAGAACGGTAAAAGGCCATTGTTGGAAATTCGATGACAGAGCTGAACTGATGTATTTTGAAATGGCAACCTGATTGGGATGGTTCTATGTCTTATAGTTTACTCTAGCAAGCAGAACAAAAGAGTGCGATGTACATAATATGTACAACTGTCGCACTTATTAATGTTATTTATAATTCTCCTTCCAATGACAGACTGCTTTTGCTACTGTCTAAATCAATATTGTTTGTGCATCATGTCAGGCTACTCTTTCGTACTTACTGCCATAAGCAGCAGTCCAGTCAGGTTGTTAAGTAAAACTTTTACATATTTAAAAGATGAATAGTTGGTCATTGTTCGTTCTGGTCATCTGATTGTGTCTTCTCACGTAGTGTGACGAGGATGACAGTTTTTATCTAATTTGGTGCGATCAACTTGTCTGCGTTAAAACATTAAGTTTGTCCATCTACGTGCCTCATTGTTAGATTTTCTCTATCGAGTCTCTTGGTATGTGTCGTCTGATGCGATTGTGACTATCTTTATGAAAGAGACGTGGATTTTTATATGTATGTATGTACATGTACATACTACATCGTATGACATCGTCAACCCCCTCCGCCGTACAGTACGACGTCGCGTCAACTTTCAATTCCTTTCATGTAGTGAAGTGGTAGCGGAAAAGGTGTGCTTACTTTTAGCTAGTCCGGCGAGTAAGATTTACTTCGAGTCAAAGAGCATGAAGATAACGAAAGATAGACAACCATGGCATCGCGTTTTGCATATCGGAAAATGAATTGTGCAAAGCAAAAGGCATTGCCTTAAACCAGCCTCAGGTTTAAGAGCAGTACATCTTTGCACAGTAGACCATTAAGGCTGTGTTTTCTTTTGCCTTATTTATGTTTGGATGAGCTATGACACGTTTTTGTACAAAAATCATGTGGAGAATGTAAAGAGCTATAGAATTTACCTACTCTATGCAGTGTAAGAAAGGAAACCAGTCAGTCGCTGGTCGCAACGACTTTGTTGCGGTTCGATTCGATGATACAGAACGGAGAGAGAGCAGAAGTTTCAGTCCTGATATTGTGATAATTTACTACTACATCAACAAAGTAGATGCACAGATGTATAGGTATGCATGAGCCATAGTATTGTAATTTGTAGTGGCGTAAGTGGCGTAAGTGGCGTTATAGTGTGCAACATCAGAGCATAGGTTGTATAATACAACATACAACTTGTATTGTAGTTTGGAGTTGAATAAATACATATACATATATATTGAGTGTTGGCTTTGTAATTTAAAAGGATTGACCGTGGAGAACTGATTAACTGAGGTCATCAGTTTGCGGCTATTTTATGGACTTATCTCATGATCATCAAAATGCTGATTCTGTTATATACGTTACATTTGTAGTTTATTGTGTTGGGCTGAATATAAACTCGGGGCATGTTCTAGCATGTGTTAATGTACGCTTGGTGTACAGACAGCACAATGCAACATTTGTAACCATCATACACTGATATCAAACTCATAAATAGATGAATTCTTAATACACATAATAGGGACCATGCATCCTATATAGTTTATGCATGTACAACATACTACGAAGTAACACTGTTAAGTGGACATTGATTTGGATCTTATGTGATGCGGAATACGGACATTCACAGTCACAATAATTGAGAATCGTTAGTGGGATAGGATAGGATGTTGTGGTGGTGTGAATGTTATGATTATCGGATACAGTGTTTGGAATAGTACAACAGCCTCCGTTTTCTATCTCCTGCGCAAATGATAGACAGAGATTCCTTAATTGATGTATGATTTTGTTTGTTTTGTTCATTCGTTCTATCACTATTCTATAAACAATGTGTTCACTACTACTGTATACTTAGTTGTGCAATGTATACCTATGTATAATTTTTTGTTTTGTTGATTATTGTGGTGTCACGAGATTCGAGATTTTCCAAGTTTTCTCTGGCTAGCCTTGTCCATTATATGCAGTTAGTATAGATAGGGTTATCTTAAACTGTTTTTCATACAACGTGTACGTACGCTAGTTACAGGTATTGAGTCTCAGTATTTGATAAGGCATTGTGAAACGTAAAGATGATTAATCTTTGGGGAATCATCAGATGCTTTCGAAGCTCTTCGATTCAGATTGAAATAAACACAATGTCTAGTTTTGAAAGGCATGGAGAAAGATGATTCTTCCTAGTTACCCATTATAAGTCATGTCAGGATTGTTGTTCCCTCGATCACAGTTAGATTAAAGCATGAAGGTTTGAATTTAAATTGAAAGCCATGCCCCATACTTTACTCATATATTTCGTTGTGAAGTGGCAATAATTTAACACGATGTTTACAACTCGAATCAACAGTGGACTAATAATATTGGTAAGTTGAATGACACAGTTAGACTTCTTGAGAATTTAGTTTCTTATTGATCTCTAGTTGCAAGGACAAGGAAACTGATCTAAATTCCAAAGGCGACTTTAGAGGATCTAAATGCTCCAATTTTGTGAAATTGGTTGCTTTAAATCGGCTCGATTTGATTTCAGTGGTACAATAATTAGACCTCTAATGACGCGACGAAACCATACACTTTCAATTAGACTTTGCAAGCTTGACCGAATTTTTTCATCATTACATACATTACAGTCAAATACATCTTAATAAATACTCATTGAGGGTAGGTAACGCGATTTCTTTGTTCATATCTCTTCCTTAGTCATTTTACAGTTTTTATATCGTCATTCTTCTCTCTCTTTTTTTTTCTCTCTCTCTCTCTCTCTGGCTATTCTTAACCCTTCTAGTTTCAACAAATTAAAGTTTATTACAAGCTTATCCTTTTTATCGAGATGAGGTAAGAGGTAGTTTTACAATGCTGCATACTATCCCTGACGGAGCTATGTTAACAGGATGGTATGGTCAGACAGAACTCACAATCAGCTGAAACGTCTTGAGGCTACTTTGTATTCTTACAATTGCAATGAGCCTGTGAGTACATTAAATAAACGTAAAGAGACGACCATCGTGTTCCCTGTGTAATTCCTGCACTTTAATACATACTTTGTATTAGGCAGTGGAGTATTTTAGTAAGTGAACATGATAGTGTTAAACGAGCAAACGAGGAAAAGTTTATTTGATGCGTGAGCGATCATGCAAAATGCAAAATCTCTTCAGTGCTCCTCAGTCAGTAATAAAAAGTATCTAATTGTGAGTAAGTAAACTTAAAACGTGAACACGAGTAGAATTTTCGTCATTGCCACAGTAGTAGATGTAATTTCCAATAACATTTGCTTCTGCGTTTGTGAAATTCCATGTGTTTATATGTATAAGAAGTTGTGTATATAATTAATGGTGTATGGTGCAGGTCTTAATATATTACTGCGTATAAAATTTGCAGAAGATGGATGCAACTATCTGCTGATGTTTATCTTTAATCGCATATCTACAATAGATGCAGAATGCAATAGTGGTAAATATAGCATCATACGTACTAAGATATGACAGTATATGTATGTACCTATGCGTACAATACCTGTATCATAAATAGCGATGGTAGTGGACTAAGTGGACATAAAAAATATTAGTTAATCTTGTGTGCACGTGTAGACTAATCACCTCGGTAAGCGAAATTTTTAGAATAACAGTACACAGTGCGAGATAATGCCATGATGTTTAACATAGCATGAGAGAATTGTTGTGACAAATGTAGGTTACATTAAAGAAAGAACTGTAGAATTAGAATCCTATCACTTCACTCAAACGTGTAGGACAATACGACAGAGGAATAATACTGGGATTGTACGAAAGATGAAATCGTAAGATTGTTAACAGTTCTTATTCTACAGATTCTAGATAGATTTTGTCTATCCCATTATGTGAAATGCATTCCATTATTTATAATTCAGGTAGTTTGTAGTAATGTAGCTGATTTTGAGTTCCTCAATGGATGCAGGTAGTTTGTAGTTTCTAATCTTCCTTTATATGTAAAAGTACAAAAGGTACTAATAGTCCAAATTGTGCATGTATTTACAACTACGCGAAGATGTGTTATATGTCTAGTCGATCTAATGTTTACTGTGTGTATTAATATTTGTGAAGCTTAACGAACTTAAGCCAAAATATACTGCCTATTTGTAAGGCACGAAGCCTAGTGTTTTGCATTCAAATAACAACAGTATTCAGTTTTCTGTACGATACACAAAAACTCTCTTCTCTATTAAAATACAATTGTTCAGTACAATAAGTGTGAGTTAAGAATGAGAAGAATTCGCCACTCTCTGTTTACCTGCTGGATTAGAAAGGCCTCGCATGTACTCCATCCTCTATGATTTGATTGTGCACTTATTTAGTGCCACAATGATTACAATAAATAGGAAACATTACATTCCTTAGTATGGTACCTACGTGTGTAGGTAGGTAAGTACTTCATTCGCATGCAGTCATTTAGTGATGGCTGTTGGTATGTCGTGCTATAGGGAGCGTATAGCCCGTATAGCTTAGTGTGCACTGAAGTGGTAGGCCAAGATGGGCTATGCTGTGTGATAATGCAACTTGAGGGTGTACCTGTCCAGCCGTATCTGCAATTCGTCGCTTTTTCTGTCATGTCATTCAATGCATTTCTTTGTCGGCTCTCCTCGTGAGGAAGCCATTCTGTCAGTCATCAGTTCGTAGAGTATCTCTAAGGCTCTAGAGTTCAATGAAGAATGTCCTATTTTGAATGAGAAGAAGTCTTACAGATTAACAGTTAATCATTTCATTTGCGCGAACAGAACACAGCGGCTGCAGTGTCTGCATCGATTCAGTAGTGATGCACATCTAAATGCATTCGAAACGCTGTAGAGTAGTTGGTATTTAAAACATGTGGATATTTCGGAAGGTACCTGTAAATAAATGTAGTACGTACAATTAGAAGATGTTGTACACATTGAAGGTACGTGTACACCTATCATTTGATAAGGATAAAATGTTTGAAGAAACAAAGTGTACCTATTTACTGTACATAGTTACTGTCGACATACACATTGGAGAGGTTCTACTTTTACAATGTATTTACAATGGTATTACCACTATTTAGAAGAGTATATAAGCCCAAACAGATATGTACCACTAATTGTACTTATATCGACGTATGTACATAGAAATGATAACTATATAGTGTCAAAAATCATAAGGACCTAATATGGGCTGTACATTTTCGTTCAAGTCTACTATATGCACATATAATATGTGGATGCTTCCTTTTAATATTTAGCCGTTCAAAGCAGAATGCAAACTCTCTCTAAAAGAGTTGAGTTCCTGACTCCATTTTTGACTTGATGTACATACATAGTATATTGACGTTATATCGAATGCATAAGTGTGAAGTATTCAAGATATGTGTATATATCTAAATATATAGTAGATGTGATGTATATATATATACTGAAAGTAGATGATATTCATGACTGCAGAAATTGTGTTGTGAGTGGTTGGAATTCCCCACGGAAGATGTGCTCATGTAAATCTAGCTAGCATGCTAAATTATTATTGGTTTCAGCGCTGGTCTCACTCTCAGACAAGTATTAGTGGTATGCATACTATATGCAGAATATGAAATCACTTCTCTTGTATTTCGATCTATGTGGGTTTCAGCAGTTATGTGGTAACCTGATGGATATAGTTATACAGATTACCTGCAAATTTTTGCATAGGTAGGTCACACGTATGGATTACGTATGCTGAGATGCATGTGTGCAGATGCGGAGAAGTTTGGCTATTGAATTGGGTTGATGGCGGACTTACCGTTTTATTAGGAACCATTCAAGCTCCACCTTATTGACCATAGGAATTGATAGCACGACTCACTAGCGTGTATACTTGTTTATTCCGTTCCATTGTGACATGTGTGATGTTGTCATGTACTGTAGTGAGTGTGCTATGAAGCATAAAGCTATGCGTTTTCAATAATGACCCGACTCATTTAGCTTTGGGCTTCAACTAAGTAGGTACGTTTATTTGCATGTAAATTTGAATGCCTAACGGAAATCACGTAGTTATGAATTATTCTGCCATTGTGTTCCCAGGATATGAGGTAGCACACGGCACAACCGAACACGCAATTTTTGTAACATCTCTTCAGCATCCAAATCCAATCTAAACTTTGCATTGTACTGTCTTGTTGGTCGTGTCCCATTTATCTTTGAATTTATAAGTTTAAAATGTTTGTACAACAACATGACAAAAGGTTTTCGAATATTGTTGTTGACACTTATCTACTTTGGAAGGTTGAGCAACTCACAGTGGGATCACTAAAGCAATATGATTTAAAAAAGTAGCATGATAATTCATTTCATATAAAAAAAAATTATTTTAATTGTTGATACTAATTTGTGTGCGTGTTGCAATGTAATTTATGTTGAGAAGACTAAAATGTGTGTGATGGGTAGTAATAACTTGTGATTTAATGCATACTATTTTTGGAACCATTTAGAAACTGAGATTGATTTTCATAGAACCAAAAGTATTCTGTTGAATACTTTGGTTCTATGAAAATCAATGATGTTTACGAAATTTTGTTTTTGATTCGTAGAAACTAAAAATTAGTTAACCCCATTTATACTTTGTTATAAATAAAACGCTAAATCAACAGAATATAAGCTGGTCTGACTAATTGTGGTCTAACTTTAGTTACAGAGTTGTAAGTTTCGGCAGGCGCAGTGCATTTGAAAAGTAATACGGCATGTTGGCTGAAGCTCTGTACTCTGTATGCTTACATGTTAGTAGTAATATTACAAGATTGTGACAGTGACTCCTCTCTGTAGACAAGCACACTGTTTATCTTTGTTTCACATTGTGACCAATGAGAGAAGTTTGTATGAGGAGGCTTTATCGTCAACGACATTACTTTCAGAGTATTATCTAACAGGTATGTGATAATATCCATTACCGTCTTGCGTGAACGCTATTCTATTCTGCTCAGACAGTAAAGTCAAGACAAATCAACACTGCAGTCAAATTACATGTTGACTTGAGCTCAATGTTTTTTAACGTTATTAAAGAAGCCTAAAGTAAACTCACTGATCATGTTAAATGTGTGGATCCATAATACATAATACACAAGTCTTTTCGACGCGAGAAAAATGCTTATTTAACTCATTGTACATTTATCCTTGTTGCACACTATGCAAAATATGAATACGCACATAGAATATAATATGTTTAGGTACAATAATACTAGATATTACATACGTGTGACGCCAGGCTCTTCATGTCTCTGCAACTGGTTGACTGGATTTTGATTTCAGTCGCTGGGAGAATTGTAATCTGAGCCAAAGCATAACTACGAAGCACATTTGAAAGTTTAATCATTGCATTCGGAGAAATGAACGACCGTTGTGACTTTGCTGTTCATTATTCAAACTCTAGTGGAGTGTAAAATAACTTATTATATAAACCTGCATGCGTCCTCATCATCATAGCCTAGATACTAGATAAAAGATAGAGAGAAGATTATGCATGCACATATAAATTTTTTGTGGTGACCTTTTACATTTCCGATTTGCACTTTGTTGTATGAAGGCAAGGTAAGTGCATTGTAATGTGACGTAAAACTGTTTTGTTATTTTGAGAAAGAATGTGGCGTGTACAACAACAGGGCAAGCGAGAACATGACGAACTATAGGGGAATGTCTGTGTGCAGTAGAATGTGCATCCACGATTTTAGTTCATGTGTATGATGTTGGCGTTTGGATTGTCGCTCATTGGCATTTAGTATGCACAACAGTGGCTGATAAATCTTAATGTGCATTATCGGCAATACTGCTTTGCTACATAGACAGTTATGCATTGCTAGTGTGCAGGTTGTACTTTAAAAGGATCAGGTTTTAAAGAGTAGGGGTGACCCATGCAGGAGAAGCGTAATTTTTGCTGTATCATTGGTGCTGAGCTCCACAATGATCTACAGACTGGCAAAGAAACCACTACTATTCCTTTATCTCCTGCTCTAACAATACAATACGTCTTCTTGTCTTCTGACTTCTTACCAGTTTACAAAGAAATGTAATTAATTCGAATGTCGATATTTCAGTTTAGTTGAAGTGCGATGCATGAAAACGAAATAAGTTTCAATATGTGTAGAAGTGCTGCTAATTTGACTTGAGACTCGACAAACACCTAGACCAAATATAATGCATAAGAAGGGGTTCAAATTGTACGTATCACGCAGGCTAATGGGATTGCATGAATATTTTGCATTTATTATATTCGATTCGATATAAATTTGTATGTCTATTTCTTTAATACAGGCATGCACCAACTCATTGTCAGTTTCTTCGTTAGGCATAAATATGTCTTACTGCTAATTTACTTAATTCACAAACAAGTACAATGACGAACTCTTTACTATACGTATACATTGCTGATTCAAAGAAATGTAGTGTACATAATGTATATTATGCATGCGTGCGTGCACTTTCTGTGTGTGCAATACGTATATGTAGTACCTAGGTTTAATTGACGAAATGTCTTAATGTCATGTATAAGTATAGCGAACGTGAACGCTGATTTTATACATGCGTCAAGTTTTGAAACTCTAACTGTCAACAGGAAG
>JABASC010001153.1:0-26574 GCA_019776185.1 Plutomurus gul | reverse complement strand
CCACCACTATCACACGATGAATGCATTTATATTTAACTATCCTATTACATATATCGTATTCTTTAATATTATTACCTCTACCAGAGATATCAGCATATGTTCTCATATGTATATACCTACATACATGTGAGTGCATGCCTTCACATACGCATCCACATGCAAGCTGTAATATATATGCGAGTGTTTTAGTAGTAGATAAATACGTACACATATATTCGTCGACTGGCAATTTCCATTTTCTTATGTCTTTTACTAAAAGTATTATTGCTCTTGGGATGGGTGGGCAACATATCACAGGGTAATGCATGTACTATAAGGCACTTTCTCCGGTGACTGCGATTATACAGTAGATTCGCCTGTGTGTGTGCTGTGTGAGTAATAGCTGGGAGAGGTGATGTGTAGGAAGGTAGCAGCTTCTATAAACTATGTCTCAAACCGTCATTACAATTATAATGACAATTCTTCTCTCTTTTATTTGCTTACTCGTGCAAGGCTGCCGTGCACCACACGCAACCAGCTATACTTAACACACTATATTATATGGTGGATAATAATATACATAACGTATACGTTTTGCTTGGTTGGTGCAGTGAATGGTGTAGCAGGGATTTTTTCCCAGAGATGTGATGTTGAATATTCAGAAAGAGATTATTTTTGCTCAGTCATTCGTGGAATGCTTATAAAGTTGGAATTTAATTTGCACTGTGCAGACTGTGCACCATCACTTAGAGAGTAGAGCACGAGAATTCAACTACTTATGTATACATGGCTCTGTGTGAACTGCACCAAATGAGAAACGAGTCGAGGGGAAATTTGGCATACGATACAATATTAGTATGAATGTCTGTCTGAATTATTTACTTGCCAACATTATTACCTCTATATGAACTACATGTTGTAGTATTAGACAGGGTTTAAGAATGGCTTCACTATCTCTACGACAAAATGTAGTTTGAAAATTTTTCAAACATTTTATCTGGGACATTCAGTGTCGTAACGGTCCGCTTGAATAATTACAGTGTGAAAATGGCCTTGAAAAAGTATTAAACACGGGTATAAATATATCCTTCATCGTGTGAACCGAAGAAAGTGGGATTTCGAGAGACATTTTAACTCGTTATTTAAATACTCACTCTTTTAAGCAGAAGATTTTTTAACAAAGTGAAATTCTACGAGTTTTGCACATACTTTTTTTTTGCAGAATTATATCTTCCATGTTGTCTACTTAATATTGGCGTCAATGAGAGTTTCGAAGGCATTTCTGGGAGGATCTGATAGGGAGAGAAAATCACAGCACATATTTCATACTTACGAAAGAGATGAGTCTACTTGAGGGAAATTCAGCAAGAAGTGAAGTGAAAGCATCGCATTGGAGGAATAATGTTGTTTTGTCAGCGGCTGTTTAAGTAATGTGTAGGATGGAATAGAATTGGATTGGCTCGGCAAGGAATGGAAAATGTTGGTCGTACTTCTTGATGTATTATGGTAATGAGTAGAACTTTCAGAGTGCAAAACAAACGAGAAGAGAAGTCCAAGCAAACCCCTCATTGAAATCTGTATGCATGCCCTATTATAAGTAAAGTATCTCCTCGTAAGTGCCACTGTATGCACAGAAAGTATCCTCTCTCTATACTTGCGAATAAAGAAGTATATCTGCTATAAGAGCCTCCCTCTGCTATATGAACCATAGTCATTGTACTTGCATTATAGAGCGTAGAGCTCAGTTTCCGTTATCCTATCCCATCCGAGATGCGAGGAGGAGACACTACACACACACACACACACACACACACACACAGAGATGGAGAATGTATCTGTGGTTCACTGGATACATATTACCACCGTCCTCTTACAATATATTTATTAGATTGCATTGTGCTACAGAATCCTTGTAATATGCTTTAGTTACTTTAGTTTCCTTGTCTATCATTGCCCTATCTGCTCAATGCATGTGTGTTATGCAATATATCGCCGTGCAATGCATTAGCTCGGCAGTCTATGTGTAGATTTTAATTAGAAAGCGACAATCATTTGGGAGCTAAGCAATACTTGATGGTGCATTAAATCTCTTGTAGAGAACCCTCACTGGATCCTTTTGTGTATGTGCACTCTGTGTGTATGTAAAATTCTCCTCCTTTCTCTCTCTCTTTCTCTCTCTCTCATTCAGTTTCCAGGGCACGATCATAAATATGCACATTTTGCCCCACTCTCACTCTTAGCTCTCCACTTGAACAGACCAAACCAAATCAGATCAGTCATTGTACATTGTAGTAGTAGGACGGCAATGCCAGTGCCTTCAGTATTTGCATTCACCATTAGTAGACGCTGCTACGCATAGGAATATAAACGCATACATATATAAATACGTAGAATAATTGTATGTATGTAGTATTTTCTATATGAGTAAGAGCAATTTACATTTGATACGATTCGAGAATATTTAAGCCACCTACCTACACAGATCTCTGATAGAATTATATAACTTCGAATGTATAGTTAGTAGATATTAGGTGTTGTATGAAAATGATTTAGATGAAAAGTGTGTACGTATATATATATACACTTGCTTGTTCTTATAACCGGAATTAGTATCAAACCATTGGATTTTCCACTACGCATTCTTCATTCTTCTCTCTCTCTTCCTTCCCCCACCACTAGGACACACTACAATGACACAGTACAGCAGAGTCCTGTCCTGTGCTTGCTGACTCACATTTTTACGGTGATGCGGAGGAGAGAGCTGAAGAGAGAGAGAGAGGAAAGGAGCAAACCCTAGGCACACGATAAACACTACAACAAAACCTAATGTGATGCAACGTACCCCCTACTCTTTCCGCTCGTGTGTCACCGTCTTTTCATCATCTATGTCAAGCAGCGAGGAGAGATGAACCGAAAACTCAGCGTAACATATTACCCGATTTCCCATGCACTCTGAATGGTTGACAAGTTGATTTCAATCGGCAAAATTTTTATTCACGATAAAATATTGTGAGCCAGCTAGCTTATTCCATGTCAAGTTAATATTTTCCAAGAAGAAACCTTAATGACACAGAATATGGACTTTCATTCATGTCTCCCAGATATTATAATAGGAATAGAGAGAGAGTGCGCTTTTCGCTCTCTCTCACTCACTAAGACTGAACTCATCCCCCTCTCTGCTTTTGTGAGGCAGACTTGAAAACGACCACTTGAATTTCACGCATGTGGAGATTGCTTATGAAGCAGAATTTGAATGTGAATAAAGAAGTGGATGCAATGTGTAATGGTCATATGGTAAGGAAGTTAACGATAAGGGCAAGTGATTTCGATAATGAGGATGATTCATTTTCCTAGCTTATTGAACTTGAAATTGCTGACTTGACTGCATTAACTCGATAATAAAATAGTTTCAAGTGTGAGAGCCTTAAGAATATTTGGAAGCTTTATTCTCATTGCATGACCATTGAGAGGAGTAGGAGCATGAGTTACGAGCTCATTGCATTAAATTTCGTTTCTGTTTCCTTTGCCTTGTCTTTTCCCTTCTTTCTCTTTTCACTTGATTGTCTTGGCTTGGAACACCAACGATCTCTTGTTTTTACTTCTGCCATAATATTACCTACTATATAAGATAAGACATATATAAGACAAGTTTACCACGAAGCACTTGCTTTTTCTTTTCTTGTTGGTAACGAGGAGATGTGATCATCATTTGTTGCTGTGGCATTGTAGCACCTCGTCTTCTTCAAACTAACTGCTACAGATACATTTTCATTCTCCCTCAGGGTGTAAGTATATGATAAGACTTTTTGCTTAACGTTTATATGTCTCGTCTCTTGGAACTAACTAGCTGGCTGGCTGTACTCTATATTGCTATATAGTTTATCTGCACTTTTGGCTGGAAATGTTTCACGTTTTGTTCTTTATTTGACTGTGGAGATGTTGGATGGAAAAGAATTGTCTGCCACAGGCTGCATCCGTTTTCTGTCTGCAGATGAATACGTAGTTAGCACGATTCATCTTTCTCTCTCTCTGTTCTTCAGGTAATGAAGAGTGGAGACAAATCAGGGTACTTAGTTTACTTTCCTTCAGACGTAGTTGCTTTTTCATCTCTTTTCGGATTGAAGCGGACAACGTTTAACTCTCAGGTAATGGAACTGTAGTTAACTAACTAACTACCTACCTATTTATCTATCTACTTACTACTGCAGACAAGACTTTTTATTTTACTACCAAACATTAGATACCTTCCCGTGTAGTAGGAATTACTTACCTATATGTACCATTAATACTATACTTTGTACTGTGTACGTTCTGAGAGAAGGAAAGACAATTGCATCAATTTAAAACTATCTGCCTCTTTGCCGTAGTAGTTCTGAGCTATCTACTTACTTGCGAACTCATCATATTTGGAAATTGAATTATTATTTTCTGCTCTTTTATCGAATCTTCCATTTTGATAGGTATTTGAGCTTTTCTTTGTGTTACGACCACGTTCGGTAAGTACATTCAGTAAGAAAACGTATTTGCACTTAGAATTGTCGAATGGATCTCGCAGGTAGGGAGCTTCTCCCCATATATGTATAATACAGATACCAAAGTATTTAACTATACTAGATAATAGGTACACATTTACTACCTTATCGCTTTTTCATTGTATGTAGTATGTAGTCAGAGTTGTAGGTAGAAGTAGAAAGCAGTATGTTGGTTTTAGCATTTTTTTTGTCTGCTGGAATGTTTTCACAGTGGAAACGGTAAGGAATACTCCTATTTGTATTGTATGTATTAGTGGAGAGAGTGGTTGAGAGCACATAGATGGAAAGTTGTTGAAGTGATGTGGGTGCCTAGGTGGTTGTTCACTTTCTCTCCCTCGTACGAGATGAAGGTAGGAAAAGGTGCATATAAAATGAATGAAATGACTCATAAAAATAAGATCCATTGAATGGTTTCAGTCAACTTTTTCCAAGTTCCACGCCACCACCAGCAACCCTTATGACCCGCAGCTCCTACCAACCGAAACAAATGGAATGAAAGTCTGCGTGGAGAATTTTTCGGGCTTGACTTCGATTGTCGAGGATCATGCTAAGACTTCCAGTCAGAATTGCTATGCTTTAGCCAGCAAAGTCTCTCTCAGTACAGCCTTCACTATAGCAATGCACCAGAAACAGAGGAAACTTTGCAAAGACTCTCTCTCTCTCTCTCTATCTATCTGTACATACAAAGCTGCCATACAAGCTTCAGTTCACTTAGTTTCGCCATATACTCACATTGTCAGCTCTCTCCTGTTCCGTTTCCTACACACTTGGTGGATTTCTCCTCCTCTTTCAATTCTATTTCTATTCGAAAGAATGGCTAATATGCAGAGTTGGCGTTTGTTCTAGTGCAGATATGTAGTAAACTGTCGTCACAACTCACACGCTCAGCTACCACAGCAATACTCCACTATGCGTGTATACAATGCCATATACTTCTTCCCTGATTCTTTACATACACACGTCTACACTACCAACTTACTTGTATACTTACAAATGTAATACTCCATATAAATACGTGTATGTATGTACGGTCATAGTGCTTCATATCTGTAGACAAGACTGAGTGAGCAGTCAAGTCAACAACGCACTACTACAACTTCTGTATTTATTGAACGATCTCTCGGTTTCGTATATACCAGTAAGTATACCTCAGTTTTTGCTTCCTTCATCTCATTTTGGCCTTGTAATCTTGACTTCAGTTCCTTCCCTTGGCTTCTCTCTCTCTCTCTCTTTCTCTCTTAGTCTGCTCAGCCAGACCAGTTTCGTTTACCTTTCTTCCCACTTGCTATTTCCCTCTCTCTCTTCCTTTTCCGATCAAACTACGTACGTACGTAGTACATATACAAGATATACCTAGTACGAACTTAAAATCCAACAATTCCCTTCAACTCAAATGCATAGATGGTTTCCCATGGCTCTGTGTGCTCGTAGTAGTGACTCACCCCAGGGCATCTCACAAATTGGACCGATAAGACGCAAAACTTTGACTAACAGAGATTATAGTTTAGTTGGACCGGTGTCGACTTCCACTTTCCTCTCGTCGGATATTCTCCCTTTCTTAGACCAATTTCAGCTTCTGGCTAAGCATGGCCAACCACGTCCTGTAATAGATGGATAATGTAAAAGGAATGCTCGATATGTACTTGGAGTAATGCAATAGATCTTACAATAAACTTATGTACGTAATTCACAAGACACAATACTTTCTCTAGAGTTTGCAAAACTACCCAAGCACACAAGTCAAGAAAGGCTCTCAACTACTACGGCAGCCCTACAGTAGAACTGTATTTGTGTTTCACGAAACTTTCGAAGACAACTAACCAATCACTCATAGAAAGCAATCAGGGCCCTCTTTCTCTCTCTCTCTCTCCCTACTTCTCAACTCAAACTCAAAGAAAGGAAATATAAGTTGGCCTTCCTGTGTACAAGAAGTACTAGCAGAGTATCACATTCCCTATGTCTCCTTGTTTGCTCGCACAGACATGCTTTCTCTGGATGATGATAAGAATCCTCTAGCACAACAAATAAGTACATGAACCAGTAGAGCAGCATGATCGTGTGTTGCAGAAAACTGTAAGTGTAACGCTTCCGTTCTGATTGTAGTAGTACCTACTCTACTGTATGTACAATAACCAATATGTTCGTTCTGAGTATTGCTACGTGTGCGAAATTGTGTGAATATACAAACGGGATCATATTATTTCGTTGATACATAGCCTTCTCCAGTGTTCCGTGGTTAGGCTGACTAGTTTGAGTTTGAGGACCGCCAGCAAAAACCTCCAAGAAGCGAAAGTAACCCAAGCGAAGACATACATGCATACATGTCATTAATCTTTGCCATTTTGGCCACATGGGAAACTGAGGTTGAATAACAGTATTAACTTAACACATGAATCAGAATCATACAGAAACTTGTGCTAATCCAATCATTCTTTAGTCGCCTTACCGTAATACGATGAAACCTGCATCCAGTCGACAATCTTTATGTTTGCAGCCTCTTTGAGTTAACGCAGTTCGCACCAGTCTCCATTTTCAACCGAACTTTTGGATTATGTAGAACTACACGAAGTCGGGTCAGATTGTGGTCATATTCAATTTGCGTGTAAGGTGCTCAGCACATCATCGATGTATAGCTTCTCTAATGTTTCGTTTAATCATTTACTAATTAAATATCCCATCAGCGGGTAAACCATAAACACTGCAAACTGTGAAATGTGAAACAATTTCCTAGAAAGATTTGCAGAATACCTGACCTGATATAAATATATGAGAATACGTCCTTCATATTTATAGAGAACGTTAATGTAGTCAGGAGCTTCAACTTATTCTTTCACAGGATACGGAAATAGAAGTTCGTCTCAAAAAATTTGGACCACTGATTGGGGATTCACATGTAAACATTTAGATGTAATTTGGGTAATTGTAAGTCGAAGGCCAAGAAGTTTTAATAATTTGAATTTTGAATGATAAATAGTAGGGTGAACTAAATAAATAATTATAATAAACATAATGGAATAAAATGCGTGGACCCAGTATCATCATTATCATAAGAGTTGACATTTGCTGTTGAAATTCCTATTTTTGGTCTAATGATGTGAATATAAGAAACGGCACATTAAATGTTTATTTGAGGTCTTAGATTTCCTATAGCTGAAACATATTTAAAAGGAATTTTCCTTTATGAACCCATTTGGAAGATGAAAGTAGATTTTTCGGAAAAACCTCTGCAGCCATGCGCTTTAACATTATTTTACCTTATACAGCCTTATACAGCATTAACTAGAGATACAATCGGAAATAAAAGCTAAAACGAAGGAAAACTGGGTTGGATTAAAAATAAAATTCTCTTCCTTAAAAGAGATGTTATAAAAATAAGTTTTAGAAAAGTAAATAGTCAAATCGTTCAAATATTATAAAGGTTATGTATTTTCGCTGTATGCCAATAACTTTAAATATTCAGTTGCCCTGTTTCTCTCTTACACCGTTGTAAGTGTAAGGTAACTTGTTAGTTCTACAAGTGGTGGAAAGTGTCTTTCGAATCCCTCTCGCAACCAGCAACCCTAACACCTACATTATTATTTAATGAAATCTATGAACCCATAAAAAAAATTGCAAACGAAGTGTTGCTGTGTAATAAATATATATATATTTAGAGTCCACAGAGTTTAGATATTTTTTATGTTTATATTTTACAGTAGTACACTACATATTGCCTGTAGCACACAACACAAATAAAAATGATAAAATATAAAGCAGATGTTTCAACAAAGTAAGTTAAAAAGAGACATGTCATAATACAATTAATTTGAATGCTTTCAGGAGGCTAAAAAATGCTTGAAATCAAACAGAGGTTTCCCCATTGTGACTGTTGTCTACCAAATAAACAGCCTACCACTTTTTTAAAGAGCACCGCACCTGCTCAGGGTGTACCCTGTACTGTAGCTTCCATGAAATTACAAATTGCACTCGTACACCTTACTGCACGCATGTTACCATATGTATTACAACACAAAAGAGAAAAATATCTACAGCAACTTTAAATGTAGGCTAGTGCGCAGTGATTACGTTCGTATATATTTTGGCTTGTCAGATTCCCGACTGAAATGAAGTGAAAGTGCTAAAACCATCTGTACAATATTCACAGGATAGCGAGCATAAAAATCTTTGCAGACAGATTGGAAATGGTGCGACGACGGTGGTGAGAATACTAGCCAAGTCGGTTGATTTCATGTTCAATGTATTGGTTTTGTTGTTGGGTTGGTGGAATGGTAGTTAGGCTTATTTGCAGCGGAAGCAGCA
The DNA here is from genome assembly GCA_019776185.1 of Plutomurus gul. NCBI lineage: Eukaryota > Metazoa > Arthropoda > Collembola > Entomobryomorpha > Tomoceridae > Plutomurus > Plutomurus gul. Next base: position 17,764 of record JABASC010001153.1, on the reverse strand, counting down.
GCAGCAGCAGGAGCGGCGGCGGCGTTGCATCATGTAAAAAGTAAAGTATTGACAGAGTATTAGGCGTCTTGGAGGTAGTTTACAGTATTAGTAATGCTGGAGAGAGTACGTGTGAGTGAATACCAAGAGAAGTGTCTAGACGCGGAGGAAAGAAGAATATTATTGGTGACAGGCAGTGCAGAACGAGAGATCGGAGCTTGCCAACAACCCACCACTCACAATCTATAGCCCCTCTCTCTCTCTCGATCCCAGTCTACCGATGGAAAGAATGGGGAAATGTATGTCTGCATGATAGCTGACGTATATCGTATCGTAAATCGCATCATATCATTTCCTATTCTATCTGTGAAAGCATCATCATAGAAGCTAGAAAGAAAGAGAGCCACAGACAGACAGACAGAAGAAAGTCAAAGCCAAAAATTGGATTCGTATGTAACTAGCTCCTTTTCCACTTTCAATATTTACCTCAAGAAATATTCCGTGTAGGACTGCTCTCTGTCTCTGTGTGTCTCTCGCGCCCGCTCGCTCGCTGTCCTGTCCAAAGAAGCTCATTCAGACGTTCGACGTAAGTACGTACATGATATTAGACGTACATACATAAGTACTTACACTTGCGGAGATAACAAACGTACATAGCAGTAGTACACACACGTACATAATGGTGATGGGAGATACTATATATATACTTACTAACATGTACAGAACTTTAATATATACTTACCTTTAATACAATATAAAATGAGGGTGGCTACATAGTGCACTGCTATACTTAAGTATATATTAAAGATACTCGTGTTCCCTGTGACATCTTATCAGCGTTCGTACTAATATTTAGTTCGATCAAAGTTCTTCTTATGAGTATTACTGCTACTACTAAGTTGGTACTAGGAGGATCTTCATTTCAGTTCACCTATCTTAACTTTGTGGGCTCGTTCGCTTTCTCTCTCTTTCTCTCAGTCGCTCCCTCCTCTCGTTTACTATACAGACTTGTCTTTGTGGAGACAGGATGTGCATGTGATGTCTGTGTCTTATGTATGCATGTACACGGAGCGAGAGAGAGAGAGAGAGACGAGAGCTCTATGCTTACTTATGTATGTATTCCGAGTATATACTTATGTAGTATGGTAGTCAGAGGATTCCATGTAAGTATTCCACGGATCGCTGGCTCTGTGTCCTGGTGTGGCTTGGCTCGATGGTTCGGTTTGGTTGGATGGATGGATGGCCTTAAGCATTTGATGATTCTAGATGAACTTTTCTATCCATCGTATGCATCGATCAAAGTAACCATAACTACGAGGAATTTCATTTTCATCTGGAGAACGAAGAAAGGAGAATATTCTGGGCTCGTATGTTTTCTCGACTGTGAGATGACTAAAACTGGAGGCCCCACCCGCACCACCGCATTGCTGCACTTTATCATAGCAAACAAGTTTTTCGTCTAACTTTATTCCAGCTCTTATATATGACCTTATAGTTATAAGAATGACGAAGAACCAATCCAATCTATCGTTACATACATTGTCAGTCGGTGCTACACATGAATTCATGCATTTTAAAACGATTCCTTTACAGCACATTGTACAGCATCATCTATTTATTTTATACATTTTGTGTGTACTGCACCTGAACTGAAATATGTATCTTACAGCTAAAGTAAACACTGAATAATATCCATAGTCTGTCTAGATACAAAATAATTATAGTTTGCCTAGGTCTGTCAAATACATACCCTAAACCTATCTATTAACAAAGTTGTACCGAACTTGGTAGAATTTTCGTAGAATTTTCGTGTGGACTCAAAACGTAGAAAATAAAATTGGTGATAATATTATATTATAGGTACTCTGCAAAAATCCAAAAATGTCTTACGATTTCGGATTTGGTCAGCTTAAGTACGGAAGCTTATGCCTGAGGATGAATACTACATGTAAAAATATACTGGGTATTTCTATACGAATCTCCGTGAAGTACAATTGGAAAATGTGTGTACAATTTTCGATGGAAGATACTTTACTTTTTATTGTAGTGCAAGGCACTCAAATATACGAGTACAATAGGTAATGCATTATAACAATCGAGTGATTTAGAGAGAGAGAGTATATTGACAACGGGAACAATCAAATTTGACGAGAGGACAGAGGAAATCGCATCCAGTCTCCATTCATTCCGCAAATAATATAAGGCAATACACTCGGGAAACGCAGCTACGATATTCGATATTTATTGCACATTCGATTTTTCCAAGTTCCCATTCTTTTCAGTTCTCAATTCAAAACGAATTACCGTTCTAACTGAAAATAAGGAGACAGTGGAGAGAATTTTTTCTCACTTCCAATGGGAGTTCAGCCTTGGATTCCATGTGTGTAAAATAACAGATTCAGGTTATACTTAACTTACCATATATATATGGTAAGTTAACGCCTATATAGGCGTTGCAGAGTTCTCTCATGGTTTGAAGCATTGTCAGTTGCATTTTAAAAGCCGAAGTCTTCTACTTACAAATTTTTCACACACGGTCGGATTTACGGAGAAATATTTTCTGCAGGCTGTTCAAGAGTTTGATAAAAAGTGATCATCAATATATACATGCGGAAAAACAATTTCAAAATTGAATTTATCTCTATATTCCATTCAAATTGTAAGTACATTTACTGTCTCATTGTCTGTTCGGGTGTCACATCAATACACAAAGGTTTTGGGCTGATTTTGAGTGACATTCGCCTAGAAGCACCCCAAGGGCAGCCACTATCATAATCTCTCAACGAATTAGATTGTGTAATTTTAACATTGAACTTTTAGAAAATTTTAATTTTCTCATTTGCATGCTGGTGAATAAAATATTCCATTAATCATTTATTATGACATTATACAAAGTAGGTACAATTAAAATTGTTTTGCCAAATATTTGAAATGCAATTCCATGTTTCTTTTTTAGACAACTAAACTAATTTCTGTGATTAAAAGATGAAATTTGTTACACGCAAATTATTTGAGTGAATGTTTTTGAAAAATTCCTAAACTTTGTAAATGTGTATCAAAAGTATTTTTGCACACATAATTTACTAAATTAATTCAAAAGTTCCTAAATACATGAATGGTGGATGTTTCAAGTTAAATATATATAAAAATAAAACATTATGTTTGCTTTATTAAGTAAAATCATACAGCTGTCAGAAACTAATTTCATGAAGAGTTCTAACGATTTTTGCGGTGTGTTATGTAAACAGTAATTCGAATATGTTTCATTTCGAGCTGACTTCCTATTTCCTGCTAGCAACTATGTTGTGCAAAAAGTTACAATGTGTCTGGTAGGGCAAATAAATGAGGAAGTTATTACTCGGCATACAATGAGTTACCATATACGAAAACATTAACGCTTTCTGGGAATTTCTCAAAAAAAAATTTCTTTGCGTATGTGTGGGCATTTACTGCAATAAAGGGCTCTGGGCCCATTTGGTATGGGATCGATGTTTCATTTTAACTCTGTATATTGCTTTAAAGCATAGCAACATAGCATATAAAGCACCCTATAATGCATAAGTTGCCATCCTGAGTACTCACACACAGCCATGTACTATATAGTAGACACAACAGCGGGATATTATATAGCACACTATTATTACTTCGGGTTTCACAAAGTATTCCTATTTGCCATCGTGTCTCCACGCTGAGTTCTCCACTGCCAAAGGAAAGAGTAGGAAATCACTTACTCAGATGTACTCTTCCATTTCACTAACTATTTCTCAAGCCCCACTCCCAATTTGATACTTTTAGTTGATTTCAGCACATTAAAATCAGTTTCACTCATTCCAACTAACATCACACCAGTTTAACTTTAACACACACAAGATGAACATATTGTGGCATTCGTAGTGCCCCTACAGCTGTGATTATCCTCCACATCACTTATACATATTTATATATTGCTATCATGTCGCATTCATATGTACTGCCTACTATTTATATGAACAAACTTGAAACTCTGTGTCCAATAGGCCTACATTTATCTTGTGCCTGCACATGGTGCTGTACTAAAATGTGTGATAAACAGCGTCTACATTCTATATACGAAACTTTTCTACAGCAGACTTATTCGGAACAAAGTTTCTTTAGTATATATTATGGAGTACTTTATAAAATATGCTAAAGGTATATAAATATCATGTTTAATGCAACGACCAAAGGTAGACGGTATAAATGGTAAAGGAGACTTACTGGCCATCGTTCTCCCACTCGTAAAAAGAAAATTTCCATTTCACTTTATGCATCCATCGATGATGAATAAATGGAAAAATATAAAAGAAAAGAAAGAACTACTACTACCAGCTAAATTATGTATATCTTTATTTTCAAGATCAAAGTGGAATCTATTCTATAGCAAAATAGCAAAAATGTACAGGCTTCTCATTAAGGGCATGTCAAACGAGACATTTACTTCGTTTGTTCAAATTTAAAATGCTAGTGCCTTGAACCACGACATTTTGTAACAATTTCATCACAATACATGTTCCTACCTCTATTACATTACATTCTATCTACAATTTCAACAATCTCCCAGAATGAAGTTAATGAAAGGACTCGTTAGTGCGAACATCTCTTTGCATACTTGAACCTTTCCACGAATGCAAATAAAGGTTCTTTCGATGCATTTGACCCAACAATGGGTTATGAGTGTATTTATATGACGAATCGAAAAGAATTAAAGACGATTGGAGTGGGGGATTGATGACATAGAGAATCCTTGCAACGTACATACGAAACGAATAACAGGAGAGAGAGAGAGAGAGGACTGGGGAGCAAGGCAACTTCTTAAGTATCCATCGAGAACTATTCAACAAGATCTTGTCTGTCTACCATGTTCAGCAGGAGCATAGGGCTCTGGTTGCGAAGACTTGATGCTTTGTGTGCGAATCGTTGTTGGTGGACTGGTGGAGTTTAAGGAAGGTGAACAAGTAGTAACAAGGAGCATACGCTCTGTAGCATTTTAGTCTACAGAGTGCTTTCTCAATTCCTTCTTTAGTGTTGGCTGGCCCTGTCTGGATTGCACTCTCGATGCCAATGGAACGGAATGGCTTCTTACTTTGAGAATAAGCACAAGCTGAAGCCTCTCACCCATTCAATTTAAAACACGGTTAGCTTATTTTAGCGTCTCTCCCAGCTCCCTGTACAATATCCCTTGTATACGATCTACTACGTAAGCAGTACACCATTGAAACTCATATGCCCCCGTCCTAGAACACCATCTCGCCTTTCTCTGTGTGTTTGTGCCAACAGTACCAACACAGTAGTACTGCTACTATACATGCACGATCCACCGTTGAAACTGTATTGAAGAAAGAAGCTCTTTTGATTTTCCTACTCGTTGTGCTTCATGTTACTTTGCAGAGAGAGAGAGAGAGAGAAGAAGAAGAAGAAGCCGAGCCCTGCTTTCCATTTAGATTTACTTATTCTTACAATTCTTAAGAGTGGATTCTATTGAGAACAGAACACTTGCTAGATTTTCACTGCGTGCTCCTTCTCTTCAACAAAATCGCATTATATTTTCTCAGCCTCTCCCTACATATTCCTATATACAGTCTAATATTACATAGTGCTACTGCATAGGTAGATTCGGTATGTTTCCATAGTATATGAATGTGGATTACTAAAGCGATGAGTAGTCACTCTGTGTCCACCGTTGAAAGTACTATAAGTGAAGTGAAGTACAGGGAATATAAGGAAAGTGAAGACTAACTGGAATTGAGTTGACTTTACTTGACTAGCAGACAACTCAAGAGTGAGGAGTTTGGTGAAGAGGAGAGAAAATGTGAGAGAGCCTATGGATACATCGTGTCGCCCTCGTCGTCGCACTGAACTCATGTCAACGATTTACATATGAACAGATGCATCTTGTCCAACAGCGATTATAACACAGCCAAATAGAAATTCAATTCAATTTAAGTGTTACAGAGCAGCCAGTAAAGTTACTAAACTATATGTAGTGCTCCTTACGTCTGGAACAGAACTTTGTGGTCATATAATGTATTTATAGTATGCACGTAAAGGCAACATATGCACAATCCACACCATAGTTAACTTACTTACGTTATAATATATATGGCATGATTATATTCAAAGTCAGAAGAACATAGCAAGTGGTAAGATGATTTCGCTTCTACATTATAAAGCCAAAGTGTTTTTCTTATGTATGTATGTCTCTCCGACATTTATTTCCAGAATCTTACATACAAAAAATGTAATGTATGTACGAGAGCAAAAGAATGTCTTTCATTCTTTCTCTCGACTTTTCCAACCACTACAACATTATAAATTGAAAAAGAAGTTAAGACGAGAAGAAAAGAACGACAAAGTTGTTCCCTTTCTCTCTCTCTCTCTCTTTCTCTACTTCTTACGACCTACCACTACATGCATATACATTCACTCACACTGTTTAGTGCACATCATCTGTCAGTACACAGCTTGTCTACCTCTTCTCACAATCAGCAGACAGACAGCCTATATGCTGGTGTTTGGCAGGCAGCTCCTGGAAGCATCCTTCTTCATACGTAAGGACGGACAGGTACTTTTACAAGTACTACCACCACTTCTACCAGTAAAAGTCCTTAGATATATTGCATGCATGCACACAGTGGCCAGCCTGTATTTACAGAAATGTGTAGATGGTGAGTGGTGGTAGAGAACTCTTCCACACATTCCCCAACAACAGCAGAGTGGAAGGAGGGAGGTGATTGCACGTACACACTGAAGCATCACATTGCCACGCACAACGAGAACGAGATGGAGAGAGAGAAAGCGAGTGAGAAGATTGAAGCAGGTAAGATGAATGTGGAAAGGAACGAAATTCAGCGAAAGCAATGCAAGCCAAAGACTTGGAGAAAAGTAGATTTCGGGCGGAAATCAACGTGAGAGTTTCTACGGGTGCTCTTCTTCTTCTCCTCGTCTCCTTATAACTCGGCAGCTCTCTTGTTCTATTATATACCATTTTCCTTGTCGTGTGTACTGAACTTTGTGTGTATTGGACTTGTACGGTCCGATGATTCCGTTCTTAGAACTTTCATTCTGTTTCGTCTTATTCGCTTTTCTTGACAAACTTGATGAGAAATCTACACAAGGTAGGGTTAGAGTTGAGCAGAGCTCAGCTCAGTCGAAACGAAAAGAAAGCAGTCCTTGTGTGTCTACGAGACGCTGCAAGACTCTCCACTGTCAAAACTACGTGCTACCATGCCTACTATTCACGCTGTCTGTCTTAAGCTACGGTCTCCAGTACCTACAGTGCAAGTAAATTGCCTTCTACTAATAGCACGGTGTCCGTTCCTCCATATATTTAGAACGTTACACGAACGGGAAGGCAGAGCATGTCGTAGTGCAGTACATGTGAATAGCTACAAACATATCATCGCAGACACACATTCACATATTACTATGTACTAGTGAAAGTAGTTAGTGCTTACGGTCATAGTGCTGCAAGACAAGACACGGAAAGGATATAAGTAGCTGCTGGAAGAGAGAAGAAGAAGAACACTGTGTGTTGTAGTTGTAGCTGCAATCTAAATGGGAATTGTTAGCTGGACCAGACCACCATAATATTTCCCCCATTTATTTCCTTCTCTCTTTTCTTTTTCTTTCGCATCTCCTTTCTACAACTCTTCCAAACGAAAAGTTTCGATTTTTACCCTTCTGCTTTTCTGCACACCAGGCCAGAGAGAATATGATTTTTCACATGACTTGAGAATTTCTGTGCTTCCAGTATCTTCCCAGAATCCAAAATCCACGTTGGGCTACGGTCTCAATGGGATTCTCCTGCACATTGTATTTGTACATTGTATCCTAGCATATGTACGTAAATTCGTAGTTTTATGTATTTCATTTCATTTCTGCTCACTACCATATCTGCCACTTCCTACTAGACGACCCGTTCTGTTGTGTACACAGCACACAGAGAGAGCCTCTCCGCTAAAACATCATTTCATTCCCTCAGAATCCGTCATCTTGCACAATAAATAATGGTAAAAAGATGGGAAGCATTTTATTTTGCCAGCCGACTTTCGAAAACCCAACCGAGCACTATGTGCTCCCATTTTTTAGTTTTTTTTTCCCTTTCACTCAGATGCTTTAACTATAACCTTCTGTTGCTGAGTCAAGGCCGGTTAAACGATACATACATTATAAAGGCTACACAGAGCTTAGAAAACAGTTCGCACTGTTGCAAGTACAATGTAGGAAATGCTACGCGCAGTATTTCATAAGGTTGCAATTGGCCTGAGCAGAATTACGGCCCTGCCTTGTCTTAGCACTTGGCATTCATTTCGCCAGAAGTTCCATACAAATAAAGCAGACACATTGTACACGGAAGCCAGATGATCACTCCATTAGCTTGACTTTAGCACTTTCCGCTATAATTATATATGAGCAAAGAGGTGACACGACACATCTAATAAAAATGAGCCAAGACGGCCGTCTTTTCACTATGCGGACAATTTGCTGCTAGAGAATTTTTCTGTAAAGAACACGCCTCGTTTCCACGTACAGCAGTAAGAATCACATTGTCAGATAAATTCTGTTTCTTAACTTAACCATCCATGAGAATAAGTCGGCGATTCTAGAAAAAACGGTGTATATATTAGTAATAGTGAATGCGGAGGTAGTAAGTAGTAGGAACGGTAGTGTGCACAATGTACGAGAACACAGTATCATGTAAAATAATAAGCCGTGATACACACGCGGAATTACTGTCAAAAGGAACAGGTATAAAGCCAGGGCTTAGTTAGACAAGAGAGAACCAAGTAGCAAAGAAGTGTAATGTTATTGCTAGATAGAGCAAAACGGTTCAGTCCAGACCAGACCAACTGGAATGTGTATAGCCTGTATATATAGCCTGTATGTATAAAGTATGTAACATGTACATGGATATATCCGGAGGAGGTAGGGACGGCAATAAGTATGACATATAATAAGAATGGAAAGGTACGAAAGCAAAGCAAAAGCTGACAAGGCGTAGGAGGGAGAGTAAAAAACTGAAAGTAAAAGTGGTGAAACGGAGTAGAGGCCTGGGAAAGACTCAGCTCCACCTTCTCGTAGCTGGCTGCTGAAAGGAAACCACCCAGCCCGGGAACTCCGCCTTTAGTCTTGAGCACCTGCTGGTCTATCAAATTTGCACTTCTAGCTTCGCCTGTCTGTTGTGTAGGAAAATATTTCTATGTATGTACTCTCACTTCACTTCGTCTCTCCCTGACACTGACAGCTGCATCAAAAAGTTCTCTTTACAGCATCTCCCCATAAGATAAGCATTCTACTTACATAATATACTATATGGTAGACACGCATTTGATCTCTGTACACATTTGAATTTGAATCTGACCCAACCGTAGAACGTAAGACGGACGCAAAGAGCTATGTTCATTTCCAGTACTGGTGTCTGCACACAGATCTCAGCTCGGATGTTAGTCCAACAATTCTTCTTCAATAACTTTACACACTGCATTACGAAAAAGTAATACACACAATAATCTACAAGAGAAATAGAATGGTCACATTTTATTGTGTCCTCGGTGCACAAAGTACCAGGCAGAATTTATGCAAGCATTGTAGGTCCGTACGTGTGTGCACAAGTTGTTTCCACTGACTGAGTGTCAGTGGAAACAACTCGTCTACCCTAAACACCCTGTGGAACTTGCGATTTTTGTTTTAACTTTTTTCCAACGGCGCTTCTTAATAATGCGTGCAAGACAAAAGTAGTAATTAAATTAATTACCTTGTAAATTTCAGATGCATATTGCTTAGACTGAGATTCATTGTCGGATTTATACTTAAGTGCATGGACTACTTTTAAGAAATTGTTGTAAATAAATTATCAAATGAAAAACTGAATATGTTGTGTTGTATTAACTCTGAATTTTCGAAGGAGTCATTTGTGGGGTTTTTGACACCAGATTGAAAAAAATTGCAATGTACATATATATTTCAGTATTAAGTACATAGGTTGCTTCTGTCTACCATGTACATAATATGTTATAAGCACACCATTTCGGTCCAAGGTAAGTCGACCAAGTGTCGGCAATTTGTTGTCAAGTCGACATATGCCTACATACCGAGAATCGGTCTGACCATCACAGAGATTAGGCAGAGATTACGTGTAGAAATATTCGCGTTGAAAATGCGAGTTAAGAATAACGCACGTCGTACACGTTGTATACGACGAAAGGCGACGAAAGGCAATATACCCCACAAAGAGTATATTGCCACAATTTGCATACTTGTTCACCAGTATTTATTGTAAATACTTAGCCTTAAAAGAATACACCGTTGTGTGGTGTAGTTGCGCTGTGGAAGTAGAGGCGTCGAGAAAAGGACAAGTACATAGAAATAGCGATTTTCTACTGTGTTACAGCATAGCACAGTGAAGTCGTAATGTAGGAGTAGTAAGTTTGAGAGATGAACGCTGCACATTACTTGGCCACACTTTATCATCCGATCAGGGATTCTTTACGTCTTTTCATGACACTTGTGCATCCTCTGAGTCAGTCATAAAATGGAAGACTTGAGAATAGAGCTGCTGACGAGGAGATTCAGCTTCCGGAACTTCACGTCTTTCCTCTCTCGTCCCCGGCCTGGCCAATTCGCTCACTTCAACGAAAGCATCAATCCCATTTCAGTCTGCAGTGTTTTTATAATGCTTGATGTATGTAGTAGCCAAGCTCTACCTCTGCACGTGTGTGTGTGCAGAGGTAGCCTACGTATTTTTCTTCTAGGGCTTCAGTTGAATTGACTGTGACTACTAGATTTGCTGGCAAGGTTTAAAACTCTATACTACTATACTAAACTACTGCCTATGGAAGCCAACCATATTATACACAAAACTTATTGCTAATGCTGTAAATGTAGTTATATGTAGTCGAGTCAGCAGCCAAGTCCTTTGAGAGATATCAGAGAGAGAGAGAGAGAGAGAGTGTTCGCTGAGAGCAGCACCAGGTTCTGCTGTTTGAGGAAGAATGTTGTATAGACAGTAGACAGCCGTGTAGTGAGTTGCAGCAGCATACGTGTCAAGGCACAATAATAAATGCAATACAACACAATACACCTTTTTAGTGGCAGCTAAAGCTTTAGATACAAGAACACCTACCAGCTACCCAGTGGAGTTGGTGAACGTTTCGCCGTAGTAAGCACAATATGTACATACCACAACAAAACACAACACAATTGACTGGGGCTAAGTCAAGAAATATCTATAAAACCTGTCCACGTATAAAATGCTCACAATAAAACATAAATTATTGCAAAATGTGCCTCTTGGAGAGAATGGACCAATTTGAGAGTTGAAAAGGATGCTATACAATTAATGGTCTTTGTGAATTCTGCTACTAGCTTCCAATGTAACTTGTGAAGCCTATGTCCGAATGCGCTGCCTTAACAATTTACACTAGTATCAGCATCTTAACCAATACGATATAGACGGTTACGTATTTAATCTTTTTTCTCCTTTGTGAAGCACTCGTCAAACCGAAGCTATGTACATCTCAAATACCAGCTAACCAAGAAAAAAAGAAAAAAATGTCACCGCACTTATTAAGAATGAGCCTACCAGCCAAGGACAAAGCTACATTGTTTCGGAACCCTCCATATAGACCAGTAAAATTAGTCCGCCAAATTTAAATGCAAACAAAAAGATTGTTGAGCCTATTTTGCAACTTCTAAAGTTTCTCATACAGCAAGTAATGTGCATCTCCAACTTTAGATTGGAATGGAACTTGAATTGCTCGAAGAACCACCTAATTTTACTGGGCTAGGAAACGAAATCACTGTAACCGTAGTGTCTATAATTATTTGTACTTTTTATTTACAACCAAATTTCTTATAAATCGACTGTGGGATTTGTAATATATCTTAAAAATCTATTGTTCATAAAGTGGAAACTAATTAGAACTCGTATAATCATCTTTCGGACTCTACTCAACTACATACTTCCATTATACTATCTATTACCATATATATCTCTTATTCCTAAAAATCTTTATTTTAAATACACTACTTCTGTATTAATCATAAATCAAACAAGAACTCTCACTAACCAACAATTTGTTGTTCAAATTGATCACTTTGATTATTTCAATTGGCTGTTCAAAATATTTCGATTTTTCCATTGGATTTATTGTGGCATTTGATTAGTAATTTTGTTTAAAGCTACTAATTCAGTTCATATCTACTATATGTACTGTTTGTGCAGTGTGTTGTGTGTTGGCCAGTACAGATTGGGGATAGATTTAGAAATCAGCCTAAATAATAAATGCTAAATAAATTTTTAGTGCACATGCATGAACGAAATAAACATGGCATAATGACTGCTTTGCTAACGTTCTGATAAAACTACAGGAGAAATGTGTGTCCATTAAAATTGCAATTATATGATTCTGACAGATTTAATACATTCGTCTATTTCATTTAACTTTTAAATGAAAAAGGATTTAAGGTCTGTACGAGCTTATAGTACCTACTTTACCTACGACGGACTTTCAAATAACGTAAGTACTATATATTGCATGCTGTACTAGAAAAGTTCATTTAAATTGTAATTTAGGTTGAAGTTGACAAGAAGCCGTCAAAAAAGGCAGTAATTTAAACGAGAGTAAAACTTAAAGAGGATTTCAAAGGAAATGAAGTGTGGTAATGGGTAGTGAATTCGTGGAGAGTGATATCAGAGCGTAAGAAGATATTCAGAGAGGCTACCACGCTTTGCACTCTTCGTTTACCATACTTAATATATGTGTAGTAGGCAGTCGTTGAGTACAGTTTACAAAGGAAGTCGAGGGAAAGTGTTTGAAAGCGCAATGAGAAGGGAGAGAGAGAGAGAGAGAGAAAGAGTGAAGTGAGTGAGAGTCGAGTAGAGTGAAAGTGTTGGTAACAAGCTATGAAACGGCCAATGAGAAATGAAGGGCTCAGTCAAGAAATTCAAGGCAAAGGCAACATCAAGTCAAATAGTGGTTCCTTTCAGACTCACAGTACTCGACAATGTACTGCGGCCTAGCCGGCTACTTTTCTCCATCTCTGCTCACTCTCCTGGAGGCCAGACAAGCTATGCTCAACCTTTAAGTCAAGAAAAGTCAAGTCGGAATCTCAATGTAGAGAAAGAAAAGAAAAGCAGGATAGACGAAGAAATCTTTACGAGGCGAGAAATTGCACAGCAGTCAATGTATCATGGAGCGATTCGTTTCCTTTCCCTTTTCACTGTCTAGTCTTATTCTGTTCGTTTTCCTCGTTTCACTGCTCTGTGGAATTCTGCTGTTTGCATTATAGTTAATGGTACATATCTCTCTCTCTCTCTCTCTCGTGTACCACCACCACTGTTTATTCTATAGCCGAGTTTGTGGTAGGTAGCATTTCGTATTCGTTGCCTCACTTGCATCCTTTTGCTGTACTTACCTATCGATGTTACGTATTTTCAGACGAGTTGACTGCTGTCGTCCTGTACAAGCGAAAAACAGTGTATTTCCACAACGGTGGCAGTAGAGTAAAAGTAGGAGAAAAGCTACAGAAAGCAGCCACTCTCTTGTAGTCCTATCACCACAACTTGTACTTTCGCTTTAGTAGTAGTTTTCTGCAAAGTCCATAAGGTAAGGCAAGACATATTTATAAATGTAGTGTAGAATGTGAAAACTGCAAATGTACATGTACACAGTGGAATACTTACTGCAAGTATGTGTATGTACTTATATATGTATTTATATAGGTACCTATATAGAACGGTGTAGGTGCTTCTAGCTTCTAGAAGTCTTGTCGTCGTCAATGCCTGAGCTTGGGTCGAGCTTGGCAGCAGTGCTTACATCCATATCAGCTCGATTCTCTCGTCCCTCTCACTCCCGGTTTCCTTTCTTTACTTGTACTGTGTTGTACATACTTCCCTGTGGAAATTCTTTGAGTAAACCAAAGTCAATTTCAAGCTTCAGTCAGATCAGAGCTTTTCTTGACTTCTTTTCCTGTATGAACAAGTAAGCCTTGATTTCAGATTCACTTCAACTTTACTTCTTCCGACCTGCTCGAATCTCAACCAGTCACAGTCGGCCTCGACTCAACCAGCGATGTTAGTTATCCTATCACATCATACATCACACTCTCCTTTCTCGTCTACACTTAAACTACTATATAGTAGCACACTATATATAATATAATACCCATTTGTACATATTGCAATGTCATGTATATTGGTTCGCATAGCATTTGTCTGTCGATGTCGAATCTGTTTCTCCAAATGTCGAATAAAGCTTTTTCTTCGGATTATAGATGGTGTGTATTGAGGATTGTGGTATCTCTCTGCTAACAATACAGTCAGCAGTGCAATACAGGGATTGTAGCGGGGACACATTCTGGAAATAGTACCCTGGACGTGTCTATAGTAAATTAATCTCCACACACAAACAAACAAACACACTAACATAGACACATATTTTTCATATACTTACATGAGCACTGGCAAGTGTAAGAGGGAAATCCCGTACCACCACGATCGTTATCAATCTGTGTAGCCTGAATTCAAAGCATACATTGCATTGCATTACACTGCATCGCATTTTTTACATTCCACTTTGACTGCACATACATAGCATATACCTACTTTACTGTATGTGTTATAGCAGATTGCGTTCGCAGTTCGGCAATTTTTATAGATATGAATTCGCATCCGATATTCACCACACACAAACTGACTGAATTCACATCTCTCGATTCTGTTCCTCCTTTCCTTCTACCGCTGTCTGCCTGTCTCTCTCTCTCACACTCTATATTATATATTGGAGAGAACTACGGAGAACAGAGCAAGACCACATAGTCAACAATGCTGGCTGACTGACTGACTGGAGTGGGTAAGCAGACAGATCTCTCTCTCTCTCTCTCTCTCTCTCTCTCTCTTCATCCCTACTAACAATATCAGTGTGAGTGACTTCAGTTGCCTACTGTTACGTAGTAGGACTGAATGTGAATGTACTATTCACATGAATAAAATGCAAAATAGAGAGCCCCGAGTCAAACATTTCCATTCGGTTCATTTGGGTTGGCTGAAAGACCCTCTTCAATAAAACATGAGCTCACGAAATGGACGGAAATAAATGAAACAGTTCAAAAGTACCGAAAGATGCTTACGTGCTAGCAGGAATATCTGTAGTAGTCGAACACAGAGAAGTGCTCGATGCTGCTAAAGCATCACATCACTACAAGAAAAACCTCAGAGACTCAAATTCAGCTCTCCCAATTTGGTCTCTTCCTACTTCAAATAGCCACCACGACCACCATCCGAATCAACAACAGACACTTTTCCTCTTTCTCTCCTCTCTAAAGTTATTCTCTCCGTTTACTCCAGTTCTTTGTGTTTTCTCTATCTCTGCACTATATTCACCATTAGAGACGTGTATGTGTACTACAATCCAGTGCAGGACCAGCACTCTGCGTACATTTAGCTGTCCTCTACACTCAGCACCAACTTAATAGTAGACTGGCTACACTAGCGCTGCTTCTGCAAGTGTGTGGAGGACGAGAGCGAGAAATGCGTAAATACTCTCTATAGTACCTACACGAGTATAAATGTATGTATAATATTTGCCGGGGCTACACATGCCTTTGCATTCACTATAACAATCTACTTAAGTTTACTTGTAGCGGCTCTCTTTCACTTTACTCTGCATTACTTTACTCCACTCACCATCCGGCTCTGTTTATATGGTAAGATAACTCTCACTTTGTGAACAATTCAGATGGCTCAACAATTGAGCCTCAAAACAAACACATGCACACTCTCTTAGGCCAAAGACAGGGAAAGCAAAAGCATTACTTAGCCAACTGAAACAACTGTAGAGTGTGCACACTCTGCTCTCTAGTACAAGTAGTGGCAGTTCTGTCTAAAAGGAACTGTTAACCAACTGCTGATACAATTCACTAGCAAATGCAGAGACACACCGATGCTCCACTTATACTCCTCCCTTATATAAATAGGTAAATATATACAGTTTATATTGCATATGTATTCTGTGAGAGAGACTTTGTTGCGCGTCTTCTCGGCCTTCACGCCGCTCTCCCATCAAAACACAGACAAAACATTTGCTCAATTTAGATGGATGGATCGTACTCTCACTGCTGTCTCTCTGTGGCTTGGCTATCCGGGCTTATATAATGCAAATTGTCTTTCAACTTCATATCTAGTAGCTCATATCCAGATGATATTGTGTCTACGTGTCCTGCAACTCTGCCCAAGTGCAACATATGTCAACGTTGGAAATTTGAATGCTAGTGAAAAATGGCTGGGACACCCTCTATACTGTGTAGAATGGAGAAAAGTTGATTTCATGTTATCTGCTTCTCGCACACAACATTTCCATTAGTGTGCATTTATGAGTTGAGCTAGTTATATTGTTCTTAGTCTTCCTCTGTCTAGCACATATCCATAGAAATGCAGTCGTCTGTATAATTATATAAGCGGAGAGACTGAGAGAGAGAGAGAAAGGAGTGTGGGGTATTTATAAATGTATTTATGCATAGTTGATACTTGTGTAGGGACATTCGAACAGTGCAATACTTTTATAAGTAGGCAGAAACACTAGATCGTAACTCAAACGGCATCCCTAAAGACTTGGAAGGATAAAATGCATAAGTAAGTGCATAGAAGCTGAAAGCAGCATTTTATAAAGTCAGTCAGCAGTCCCATTAACCCTAACAGAGAATATATATACAGTTTAAGGCCTTTGCTAAATCGTAAGATTATTTCTTCTGGTTTCTTTCTTATTGCCTGAATGGCTTAGGCGATGATATGATGTACTAGGGCCTACTGCTACTTGATAAAGAGAAATAACGTTAGATGGAATAAATAGTAGTAGAGGAACGAGGATGGTTTAGTAGAATGTTAGCCGGAAGGAAGTCACTTTACTATCTTAATAATATCCGTCCATTTAGTTCGTGACTACAACAAGCTCATCTTTGTGCTCAGGATCCTCGGCGGACGTTTAAAAAAGAAAGTTCACATTCTCTCAATTATTCATAGCTCTGTGGATGAATCAAAGGAGAGAAAAGGCTTCCCCTTTTCTCCTTAATTATTTTTAAATAAGATCTCACTGACATTAAGGGGGAGGAGAGAGGAAATCTAATTGCCAGATTCTACTAATGCACTTAAGCTCATTTTATTGCCAAGGTAAATAATGGCGCACTACCCAAGGCTCTTTTAATAAGCATGCAAAGAAAGTTCAGTGAGCAAGTATGCATTTGCTTGTGGATATTTATGTAGTAAATATTTGAAAGCTATTAAGATAGTTACACTTTAATGATTTTCTGTGCTACAAGCGGAATATCTCGTTCGTTAGTGTGCACGATAATGTGACTGTAATGTGGATGAGTTCCGGGTAATCGCTGTGATAAATATCCGCTTTGGTAGAGCGAACGTCTTGTTTGGCTTGCCGGGATCTGTTATTATTGAGAGCGAGTAAATATTAAATATTACATCAAAGATCATGGGAGCACTTGCATCTTTCTTTCCTTCATTTTGGCAGATACTAATATTTGCCATCTCCTCTTTCTCTTGTCTGGCTATTTGCTCAGTAACCGAACTACCCATCATTTTACTACTCTGCTACTTATTTGATTGAAGCACAGTTTGCACCACCATGTCACAGATTCAGTCAGACGTACAAATTCCTTAATTACGTAACACACTTAAGATATGTTTACAGAGTCTTACAAACTTGTATTCATGCCAAGCTACATAATTTGCTCTAATAACGATGATTACATTTTTTCA